>JBBPCY010000032.1:13026758-13037021 GCA_037974405.1 Brachyalestes nurse | reverse complement strand
ATTTATAGTGACTGTCCTTTACATTTATAGTGACTGTCCTTTACATTTATAGTGACTGTCCTTTACATTTATAGTGACTGTCCTTTACATTTATAGTGATCGTCAGTGAAGATATGTCCCTGCTCAGCCTGTCAGGACTGAGCATCTCTTCATCCATCTCTGACCGCATCTGTGTTAACTGGGGTAGGGTCTGTCCTTTTCTGCATTCCCCTCTTCCCTGAAAACACAGCCGCATGGTTTATCCGTGTTAACATGGAGTTTTTGTGTTGTCCTGCCAGGATGTGAGCTCAGCGCTGCCCAGACCACGGCTGTGTTTGAGGTGGAGGACTATCTTCTGGAGAACCTGTTCTTCATCAAAACAGTAAGATCACTTACTCATGACTAACGAATGAGTCAAGCTGGTAAAGGGAGCAGGCCTGGCCCTGGGGAACCTGGAATGACACGAGGCAGAGGTTGCATGTCTTCTTAAATGAAAAGGAACATTTTTGAGCAGGGGGGCCCAGATCTGATCCTGGAGGGCTGATGTCCAGTACAGTTTGGTGATTTCCTTGCTCAAACAACTTGTCTGTAAATTGGCACGTTTAGTGTTGAGGCAAGGAACTTTCCAAACTCTGCTGAACCCTCCAGGACTGAATTTGGGCTCCCCTAGTTTGGAGCAATTGTAATTTGTAGTGTGAACTTGTGCGGCGCACTCTGTGGAAATCTTCTGCCAGGTGAACTGAACTGTCAGTTCCACCAGCTCAGCGGGAACCGGCCTCAGCGAACACTCTCACAGAACTCAACAGGACTTCTGGAGGGTCATGCAGTGGATAAATTACTGCTCTGGGCTATCAGTGGGATTCATTATGCAGCATATTCTGTAATTGGCACAGATCTTTATTCAAACTGATCAACAATCAACAGAAGGCCTGTCCCAGCATCTCCCTACCCTGATGAACAAATTGAATCCGATTAGAGTGCCTTGATTAACAGGCCTGATTAGTTCAGTCCACCAACCTTGAACATTTCAAGAAAGATAAACACCTTAGACAAAGTTCTTCCCAGTGCCTTTACAGTTAAAGGCTGTAGATAACATTTTAAGCAGTGATTGGTGGAGGAACAAGTGTACCCATGGCTGTTACAGTTACAGCATTTGGCAGACGCTCTTAACCAGAGGATGTACATCAGTGCTTAGTAGTATGCTTCATACCTGCAAAGCTAGACTCAAATCAACATCTGCTTTTAACCAAGTTACTGCTAACTAAGTAGGAAACCCTGTCAAAAGAAAAGAAAGGGTCACTGCTTAGTACACAGTTAGCAAAAAATATGGAAGAGTGAGGAGAAGGGTTACATATATAGAATAAAACATGTGCAAGCAGTACGTGTAAGGACTAGTTAGTCCAGGACTGAAACATTGACGTGAAAAGTTATGGTTTACCTCGCTAGATTGTTGCACTTGTTGAGGCTGCACAACACTTTAGCCTTTGCAATACTGATCTTGAAGGAAGTTGCGGTATGCAAATGAGCTCTTCAACCAGTTTCTACCTATTTTAACTGTGTGCTGTCAACACCTTGACCATCAAAGTAATCCTACAAGAGTAAATATTTTAAAGTAATGCAAGCTAATCTTAAACACATCCATGGATTTCCATTTTCCACAGCTCAAGCAAGTGCAGTATTTAATGCAGGTCATGCTGTACAAACCCCTGGCACAGAGGTGCTAGGAACCATGACTGAACTCTGAGTGGTGGGGTCCTTGAAAATGTATGTGGTGGTCTTTCATGGGCCGCCTCTCATGCATTAGTATTCTCGCTGTATCATGCCTAGTTGCCTTGCCTCTGGTTTAAAACGCGCTTACTCAGGCTCCGCATGCACCAGACTGATGATGCTTGAAGGGCGAGCGTGCTTTGACAGATGTCTTTTCCAAGTTCAGGGAGGATGAATCGTTTTGGAATTTCATTTTGCTTTCTCGCCTGCTGCACGTGCAGATATGTTTGAGTGCGGAGGCCAGCGACGAGATGCATGTGGTGGCTGTAACCGATGGCGTTCCCGGCTCTAAACCTGTTCCGATTGCCTCCCTCCGCCACTGTATGCCCACGGTGAGTCACACTTCTCAACAGATGTGATCATAAATGGATAGCTAAAAAAAAAGACCCATTATATTCATGTAATTATATGTCTAGAAGTCTGTAGATCCCTTTTAATTAGTAGAATCAGCCACTTTAAAGCACACCCACTGCTGACACTGGTGTTAAAATGCACAAACGGCTATGTAATCTGCATAAAATATAGAGAAGAATGGGATAGAAGATTCTGGATCGGCTGACACCATGCACCATATGTCAGCGACGCCCCAACATTAGGCTGTACTGCAGTGAAATCTGTGCTTTGGAGTGACCACATTCAGGATGAGTTGGAGTGGCCAGTACTAATCATCCGCCATCAGTATCTGACCTCACTACTGCTGTCGTCACTGAATACAGTCAAGTCTTAACAGCAATGTTTCAACATCTGGCTTTGCCAGAAGAATAGAAGCTAGTACACCTCTGTTCAGAAGTCATTGTCATTTTGTAAAAGGCACTTGAGACCAATTGTTGGTGATTTTTACTTGGTAAAATGGGGTGCTTATGGGGCATTCCATTACAGCTGGGTTCCTAGTGGGAAATTTTACCTGGGGTACCACCTGAAAGCGGGTTTCGGAATCAGGAATTCTGAGGAATCCCTGCAACCCCAGCCTCCAAATCCAAGATGGCTACTCTTTTCATCTCATTACTGAAAGCTGTAACAAATAGAGTTTATTAGCACTTGTGTCTTATCAGTGTTCCATTCGATCAGTCATTCACACAGTGCTGTCCAGCTTCTGTGAACATGTTGCTGTGGTATTTGAATATGCAAAACCCTGGGGCAGCTGGCGGCCTGGTGGTTAGGGAGTCGCTCCTGCGATCGGAAGGTTGTGGGTTTGAATCCCAGGACTGCCAGTGGCCCCACTTAGGTACCGTTCCCACACACTGCTTTCTGGACGCTGGGCTCTAGGCTGCCGACTGCTGCGTTAAACGCAGAGAAAGAATTTCACATTGTTTACTGTGTGCTGTGGTGTGTTTATATGTGTCAATAATGGGCCACTTACCTGGATTTCTGATTTGTTGTACTGCAATGCAGTCAACTCGGGGCAGCGTCATTCAGCCTAAGGGCCTGTCGTGGGGGTTTTTTTTGTTTGTTTGTTTTTAAACCTGTAATTTCAGGTCACTTTCCCTGGATTGGAGCTCATGCCCCCTGTTACCTTCAAGCTGTGCTCAGGCAAAGGACCAGTGTTCATCTCAGGTCAACACGTCACATGTGAGGGCTGAGTGTGTGGTATGCATTAATTCCCATCTGTCTGTCTGTCACTGATTGCAAACGCCTCTCTTGCTTATTTTAGTGAATCCTGAGGAAATCGTGGAGGAAGAGGCAGACGCTGAAAATGACTTTTGTCTAAAATGAACCGTACTTGATCCTCCCCCCAGTCATCTGTGAACCGGCTTTGACGAATCAGACGGGCCACATGAATGGATTGTAATGAGTGACTCATATCAACAGTTACTTTACCTGATTGGATTTGTGGGTTTCGAGATGAGATTTAAAAGAGAGTTTACCTAAAGTAATGTGACTGAAGGGCTGCGGTTGAAAGCAATATTCCAGCTATGAGCGTGATGTCCGGGCGGCTGTATTTGTTGAGACTTCAAGAGGAAGATCACTTGTACAAAGTATGTCAAGGGGGGGAAAAACAAGACTGCCTGTCTAAACAAAGTCCTGGATATATTTATACAGCGGCTGTAATGCTGGATTCAGATTCTCTTCAATTTTTTGGAAGATCAGATTCAGATGGCAAGCCTACGATCATGTAATCATTTGCAGGAATGAACGTGGCACAAATGAGGAGCATGCAAAGCTGATTGTGAGTTCCTTGTTGTTTACATTTCAATGACAAGCCAGGAGATGTGAGAAGAATCAGATCTGCCTGTGTCTGAACTTGGCTTGGTGATTGCGTTGCTACAATAATGCTGTGTTCTCCTAGGAAGAAAATGTGCATTTGATTTCATAATTTTAATGATGTAAATCAATATGCCTTTAATAATAAACTATTTACAAGGAAAAAGCTGAGGTTGTAAGTCCTAATTTGATGCTAAAACAATCAGCAATATAATACCAGTTTTAAAGGGGAGTTAAAAATAATTATGTGGGTTTTTTAATCAAATACTTTTTAATAACTAAACTAGCACAGCAGCATAACATTTAAATTATGCATAAAATAATTTCCTCCAAAAAGAGTCGTTGCCGGGTGACGTCCCGGCGCTTCGCGTATCTTAGCAACAAGGGTAAACAAAGATGAGTTAAACACGTGATGCTCCTGTCGCAGCTTCTGAAGGACATTTACGTTTAGATTTAAAGGGTAAATTTAAGGTGAACACGTGAAATAACGCTCCCGACGCGTCAAAATCGAGGAATGTCCGTGTTTAACGAGCCCCCCGTGGCCAGGCCGAGCACAGAGGCGACTCTTCTGGCTGCGTTCAGGAGAGACTCCCACCAGGACAAGGTCTACCTGGCGGGGAGGGGTGAGTGACCATGAGGTCCATAGGTTGCGTCCCAAACTGCATCCTGCCACACTACATAGAGTAAAAAGTATTGGGACACCAGGTTTTCCAGGGTTTGGACTAGACCGTTACTTCCAGTGAAGGATAAGCTTAATGTTAATACATTTTGGACAACGCCATTCTTCCAACTTTGTGGACCCAGTTTGGGGAATAACCTTTTCTGTTCCAGCTTGACTGTGTCCCAGTGCACAAAGCGAGCCCCATAAAGACGTGGCTGGAGGAGTTCAGTGTGGAAGAACTTGACTGGCCACACCGAGTCCTGACCTCAGCCCCATCCAGCACCTTTGAGATGAACTGGAACGGAGATTGTGATCCAGACCGTCTTGTCCAACATCAGTGTCTGACCTCATAAATGAATAAATGACTGGGCACAAATTCCCACTGAAACTCCAAAATCTTGTGGAAAGCCTTCCAAGAAGAGTTGATGTTGAAAGAGCAGACCAACTCCATATTAAAGTCTATGTATTTGAATCCTTGTTGGTCTATATATGTATTATATGTCAGACTTACAAAATAATTTTTTTAAGAAAAAATATATGTGAAGAATTTCAGAGTAGCCATACATGCAACAACAACAAAAAGTCTCATATTATATAGAAGATTCAAAAGGAGCTTCAACTCAAAGCCATCACTAAATAAATCAGTCAAATGAATCATTTTAACTGAAGAATTTTGTTGATGTCATTGAAAATCTACCGAGGAACACAAGAGGAACACAAAATCTTGTGGAAAGCCTTCCAAGTCAAGTGAAAGCTGAAAGGGGGACCAACAACTCTATATTTGTATTTAAATGCAATGTCATTAAAGTCCCTGTTCATGTAATGGTCAGGTCCCCCAATACCTTTGTGTGTGTATATACACACACATATATATATATATTGTATATCATTTTGTATGTGAAGAATTTCAGAGTAGCTATACATTCAACCAAAAAGCTCAAATACATAGAGGGTTCAAAAGAGCTTCAACACAAAGCCGTCAATGAATCAGTCAAACGCATCGTTTTGATTGAAGAATTTTATTGGTGTCACTGAAAATCCACAGAGGAACACAAGAGGGGCCAGTTTTAGTTTCATCTCAGTCATGCGGTCCCGGTTCCCCGCTGTAAGCCGATGTGATACAGAACGCACGCAGGCATGCACTTTTTTGTTCCGCCACCACAGGAAACTAACAGGAGCTTCGTCTACACACAACAGGCAGTTCACACTCTTCACCCCATGACTGCTGCTGCTGCTTAAGGTTGCTTTGCACTGCAGCATGTAAGGAGAGAGAGAGAGAGAGAGAGAGAGAGAGAGAGAATGAGAGAGTACACAAACATACGCCCACTCATGTACATTTGCACTTACACATGGACTTGTACACACTTGTTCCTCTTGACACATGGACTTGTGCACACTTCTTCCTCTTGAATAGAGCCGTGTACTGTAATTCCACTCAATGAAAGCAAAGAGTGCTGTGTTTCAGGTCAAGAAGTTTTAATGAATTCTCCCATTATGAGTTCCGATCCTTTATTTAACTCTGCATGTCACATATCTCCTCGGATGGATGTTTATTAAAAAAGTTCTTTTAAGTTACATTCTAAATTCAGGTTAAAAAATGAGGCATAACTATAAGCAAGGACGTAAGTACGTTTTATTAATAACATTTAAAGTAACAATAATTTACTTTACTGAAGGAAAAAGGTCTTCACTTTCAGTGGAAACTGGAGAATGGCTCTCTCTCTCACTCATTGCTCAGTGTGGTGCTAGTTGGCCTGGGAGTCTGTTAACTGGTGTATCAGAAGTGGTGTTTAGTGTTCTCCTCCAAATGTGTTGAGCTGTCAGAAAAGATGCAATGGTGCTTCACCCTGCCAGTGTTGGTGGGGTTGTGTGATTGGGAGGGTCCTTGCTAGAGGGTGGAATTGGACATGGATACATTAGAAGGAAAATGGGAAATCCAAAAGCAAATAAATGGCTAAATAAATAGATAGATAGATAGATAGATAGATAGATAGAACTTTCTTCACATGCATACGTTTGTAGAAGTTTGTTGCCCAAGAGGTCTAACATTGTTTTAGGCCTGTTACGATTATTACAGTCACCTGAGCACAATTATTTGAGATTATTGCTTGTATTTAGGCTGATCAAGACCATCTTCCACAGTCGTTAGCTCGTAATGTCTCACAAGTAGCTTGTAAAATAGATGCCTTTTCACCTGTTGAGTTGAGGCAATTAAATTCAAATAGTGTTGCATAATAGCTCTTTGTAAATTAGATGAATATTTGATGGAAAAACCTCAGATGGAAAAAAACAAAATTTTACTTGAAATGCTGCTACTACAGATGTTTTTTTGTTTAAGAATGTAAAATGCTGTTAAAAAGCAAATGATGCTGTTTATGCTGTAACTTTGGCTGATAGAGAGAAATGGAACTGTCGTGTGTTTCATGTATCCCTTCAGCCTGAAGTATTTCAGATCTTTTTTTGTCTGTAATAGTACTTGAAATATTCTGGGTACTTTTTTTCACTGACTTTGTGTGATTCCAAGCCCAAGACATGAAGTATGGCACAAAAGCTTGCCACATTTTCTGCATTCTCCCACATCCACAGCAGCTCACAGTATCCCGGCGCACAGTTGCCATGGCAAAGGAGTCCTCCTGGTCTCCAAGGTACCCAAGCCTATTGTCTTTGCTTGCTTTATTTAGATGAAAACATGATTTATTGTGCGGGATGCTGGCATGTTCCCGCCAGAGAGAGGCCACTGATACCCATCTAATCTAATTCAACAGGTCGACGTGAGTTTAAAACTTGAGTCCAGAACGTTTTGCTTTCTTTTACAGTCACACAGCATGCAGATTGCTGACTGCAGGTTCGCCAGGCGCTGGAGCTCAGAGGGTTTTTTGTGTTAGCTTGTAGCTTGTTTTGCACCAGTACAGGAAATGCATACAAGACTAAGACTGACAATGAGTGACACATACTGAAAGGTGACTGAGGTTTTGCAGCCTGGCAACAGTTGGCTCCCACTCTCCAGCGCTGTGGCCATTTTACTATGCAAAACCACCCAGCAAGGTGAAAGGCTGTGGTCGGAGACTGAAGGGGGAAAGTACAGTGTACAGTCCACTATTGTTCCATAGGCCTGTGTTTTAGATGTGCCATTCAGATATAGCGTCCAAATTTAACCGTGCAAGACATGCTACCAAGAATTAACCTATTTAGTGGTACAGGAACATTAAAAATAGTGTCCTGGGGGTGTAATATTTTACAAGGGGGCTGTTAACTAATAACTACTAACTAAAAAGTAAACTAGTTAATAAATACAAAGTTAACCAAAAAAATACTATTATTACTTTTTTGTGCATTACAATGTTTTGCCTAATTACTTCTTGAAAAAAAATGCATTGATCATTGATGTGTGGGTGTAATGTTTTGGGTACTCTTTTATTATTACAATTTTGTAGCTTTTGGCTAATTACTGTGTGAAAGGGGAAAAATAGAAAAAATGACCTGTGGGTAGTGCGTTCAGTTTAACTGATAATTACTGTGGTAAAAAAAAACCCACCATGACCGCTGTGGATGTAATATTTTGGATTTTCTAATAATTAAATAATTAAAAATAATTAATAAAGCATGGAGCAGAGACTGTATTTAGAATTTTTGACACATAATGACAAACTACTGGCATCATCAAAAAACAAAAAAAGAAATACAACAACAACAAAACATTTACCTGTAGCTGTAATTTTATGTATGTATGTGTTTATGTATGTATGCATGTATGTATGTATGTATGTATACATGTGTGGATGTGTGCATGTATTTATTTATTCATGTAGTTTGTGTGTGTATTATTTTTGGCTTGGTTTGTGTTTAAGAACTGTGCGAATCATCAAGTTGTTGTTCACCAAATCAGACAGCAAGCATATAAAATAGTGCCAAAGTGCTACACTGCTAAACACTAAGTTATATATAGATATTATGGCCAGTTTAGTATGTGTGGTAATTTTAAAAATGTCTGAAGCATGTGGGTGCAGCATGCACTGTAAGAACCAGAAGAGTGGAGACCAATAAAAGAATGCTGTTATGAGGCTAACCTCTAACCACAGTCATATCCATTTTCCAGCACAGCGCAGCTCAGCTGTCATTTGTTGTCTGGGCCACAATTACCAAACCCTGCAAACAGGGAAGTGATGTCACTTCCCGTGCTCCGTGATATCACAGACTAACTAAATGGAGAGTCCAATGCTGACGAGTGGAAAACGGAAGCAGCTTCGTTTTTCGCTCTGCCTCACAGATGCCGCCACTGCTTGTAAGGCCCTAAAAAAACATCCCACCATGTGGTCCCGCTTAAGAGCAGACGGTTAAACAAACAAAGCCCCTTTAAGACACTTATCTGCTTACAACTGTGGCTAAGTTTCTGCCGTCACCGCTTGTCCTCAGGTGATCGTTCGCAGTGGAAGAAAGTCTCTCAAGGTGTCACTGAACTTGTTTTTGAATTGCTGTTGCAGTTCAGTGAGTCAGAGCATTACTTAAAGCATTTCTCTGAAGCATCTATGATGGAATTAATACTCATAATATTCAACAATAAATTTTCCCATGAATAAAAGAGTACATTCATCGGGTTTGTCACAAATGATATGGGTACATTTGAGATGCACCCTTTAAAACAGAGCTTTTTTATTGGTTCATCACTTGGATGCAGAGTTTGGAACAACTTTGTAATTGGAATAGAACCTTTATACTATGCGGAGGTTAAATATATATATATGTAGGCACCTGAGAAAATTATACTTAAAAGCTGTTTACTACTCTACAGTAGTGTTAAGTTAGTTAAAGCACTAATAAAGCCATTAATTCAAATGACATTAATACAGTAAAAATCTGTTTTATATATGGCAAATTGTTCACTTGTCCAGTTCCAGACCTCTTTCCTCATGGAAGTCCAGTATTACCTGTAGCTCAAATGCCTGGGCATTTTTATTAGGTGTGCTGCTTATGGAATTTTATAAATCCACACAATGACTGGTGGCACAGAGCAGAAATATGGAACCAAACCTGTGTTCTTCTAACCAGCTCACAAAATATCAACTCCCTTTTAGAAGAAAAAAATATATAATTTTTTTCCTGCTTTCTTCTTTGTTTGCATTTATTCTAATGTTTATTTTTATTTTTGCTGGCAGAAAGAAACCCACTGGCATATAAATGGCTTCAAACAATTTGAATAGGTGCCCATGACTTTTGCACAGTCCTATATACGTGTACATATTAATGCTTTTTTAAAATCACGATTAATCGCATGGTTTTCTGCGATTAATTGCGATTGATCGCATTGTTACCTGCAAAATGAAATTATGAATTCAAAAATAGTGTATTGCACAATTTTATTTTTAAATTACTGCTATATGAACAAAAGTGCAATAGCATTTGGTTTACAAACACTTTAAACAAATAAGAAGCTTTTTAATAGCAGTGTTCCTTTTTAACACAGTTACACAGTTACAGTTCAAATAATATTGTAAATCTCAACTTAAACAGTAATGTAATCAAATCAAATATAAAACCAAAGCGATTTGCCCCTGCAGGGCATTTAGGTTTTATCTAGTTTGTTATAGAAAAACAAGTTCCTCTCAGTAGATATTAAATGGACAAAAGTAATGGGACGCCTGACCCCCACGCATTAC
>JBBPCY010000032.1:12979643-12999625 GCA_037974405.1 Brachyalestes nurse | reverse complement strand
AAGGGAGAGAGAGAGAGGAAGGGAGAGGGGGAGAGAGAGAGAGAGGACGGGAGAGGGAGAGAGAGAGGACGGGAGAGGGAGAGAGAGAGGAAGGGAGAGGGAAAGAGAGAGAGGAAGGGAGAGAGAGAGGAAGGGAGAGGGAGAGAGAGAGAGGAAGGGAGAGAGAGAGAGAGGAAGGGAGAGGGAGAGGGAGAGAGAATGAGAGCAAGGGGTGGGCAGCGTGGCCCAAGCTGTAATTAAGACGGTTTCAAAAATAGTGCCTTTTAATTGCATTGTCAACGATCATTTCAAAAGGTCAGAAGGTCAAACACGGAGCCTTTCACGGCAACCAATCTGGTGATTGATAAAAATCCAGGTATCCGTCACTCATCTCACTGACCCCTTTGATTTAGCTCTGAACTGGAGCCCGCAATAACGATACCGCCTCAGTCATCTGTCAGCGCAGTCAGCGATGGCACACAGCGAGGTGCCTGGGTTCAATTCACACTCATTAAAATCCAATACAAAACAATTACTGTATCATGAACTAGATTTGGCGCTAAATTACTTTTTAAATGGATGAAATTACGAAGGTGGAAGTCTTCCGAAGACTATTTGTTTATTACGAGACGGCACTGCCGACTCCCTAGTCAGCCTCTGGAACACTAGCCTTGGTTTTATCAGTACAGCAGTGTGTGGTGGGGACACGGTGTCACTAAAGATAAAAAGAGGCTTTTTTTTTCATAATCGACGCATCAAGGCAGCGGGAGAGCAACCAGTGAGTCAGAAGGCACTCTGAGTTATACGGACACTGTGGCTGTTTAGTAAAACAAAAAGTGAAGATAAAATCCGAGGCATCTGTGGTGTGTTCAGCCCAACGCACCAAAGCAAATGTTGTCTCAGTTCTCTCCCCATTCACTCATTTTCCCTTTCTGTCCAACACCCCTCCCCAGGCACAGCTGATATAGAAAGTATGATGTTAACAAATGAGAACATTCTCAGATAAGATTCCAATAAATGTGCAGTCATTCCACGTCCTCCCTGGCAGATTAATTAAGACTTTCTTTGAAACTCATTGAAACATCATCAGAAGTGTTCGTTAAACACCGAACGTGTCACAAACCGACAGTTGTCACTGGCACTTCTGTTGCTGTTACATCTACAGCAACTCCTCAGAAATCCCACGCCGTCCTTCTGTCGTCAAATTGGCCAAAACAACAAATGTAACAGGTTTTTTTTGTCGTTTTTCGGTACAAACATTTACTCACAAGATATTTAGCTTGAATAACCAAAAACACTGGATGATACCTTTTTTCATTTATTTAAATCAGTTTCTCTACTGGTAAGACCAAAAACTGCACAGAAAGAAAATCAACAGAGTTGAAAGCAGTTCTAAGACATGTAATAGAACAAGTCTAAATAAAAATGTCAAGTCAAGTTCATTTATATTTATATATCATACACAAGATAATTCAATGTGCTTTACAGGAATAGAATAAAAATATTAATGAATCCAGAAGCATACAAAAGAAGAAAGAAAATAATGCATAGAGAATCAATGAACGCTTTTTAAAGCTACAGTTGGTGCAGATCTGATTTCGATGGGCAGTTTGTTCCAGCAGCTGCAGCATGGAGGATAAAAGCCATTTCCTCATGTTAAGTTTCAGCTCTTTTCTCCACTAGTTGACCAGTCCTGGCAGATCTAAGAGACCTATCCGAATTATATTCATCAAACATATGAGAGATGTATTTAGAACCCAAACTATTGAGTGACTTGTACATGATTTGAAATGCTTTGAAATCAATTCTGTTTCGAACTGAGATCAGTGCAAAGACCTGGAGTGATATGATCTCTCTTCACGGGTTTGCTTAGAACTCTGGCAGCAGCATTTTCAGTGAGCTAATGGAGTTTTTGGGAATCCCAGTGTTGTATAGTTCTTGTTTAAATGGGACTGTCCATAAAAAAACTGCAGTGATAAATGACACAGATGAAATCAAACAGATATTTTTGGAGATATTTCCATGCAAAGGTTTCACACATTTTAAGCAAAAAAGAAAAAGGGGATTAAGTAATGTTTCCATCAACTCCTGTCATGTCCTCTTTCCTGAAGAAGATAGGAGTATGGTGGAGGAATTCACGTCTGTGCTAGCTCTAGCTCTCAGTAGAGCTGTTTTAATCTCCTTCTGGCAATTAGAGATGCTGTGTGAATTCACATTAGAGAGGTGAAAGGAAAACCTCATAGTGTGTTTAAGACTGCTAGTGGCACCTCTGAGGTACCCTGAGTGAGGTACCGTCCCCATACACTGTTTCCGGGTGCTGTGTTCCTGGCTGCCAGATGCTTAGTGAATGGGTTAAATGCAGAAGAAGAGTGCTGTGTTGTGTTCACGTATGACAGAATGGTCCCTTTACACTTTACACTTAATCAGTAGGCAGTGGGTTCAGTTTAAGAAGTTTGTGTTATTGTGTTTAAAACCCTTTTTAATGCCTGTACACACTGCCCCACAGAAAACCCTTTATTACTTAAACATACATAATTTAGAGGTATATGTTATATGTTATGTTATATGTTATAGAGGTATAATTCATATTTTTTCCTATTATCTCTTCCACATTAGTTGGAGACAGATTCCTATCGCTAGACTCACGCTCTCACTTTACTCCAATATCTGGTGCAATTAGTCACATTATGTTTCAGGTAATTAACAAATTTTGTTTAACTCAATTGATCATATTGATAGAATTTGAGATTGCTGTGAGGCCGATAATGGAGTAACTTGCACGCACACACACACACACGCACACACACACACACACAAAAACACAAATAACCTAATGGTCTTTATTCCTCTTACTCTGTTTTGGGACGTAGGACCACCACCATCAAAAGTGGACCTCAGGAGGGAAAATAAAATACAATTAACATTTTGGATTTTTAATAATACTCCCAATCCTGTCTGGTGAGGATTACATCAGGTTCTTCAGATCATTCCTGTCTATTTTACCCCATACGTACGACAACTGGGTGCATGTTAGCTAGAAGCTGTGTGGCCTGTTTCAGCATTTCCAAATTGATAATTGGGATCGAGGTCTGATGATTCGCTGGTCAGTCCCAGTGTCCCAGTGCTCCATTAGGTCTATAAATCAGTCACACACAGACACCTGACAGTCGTCATATTGGAAGGAGTGTCAGTTCTAAGTTCTGCTTGGACATGAAGCACAAAGTTCACAGAAGAGTGGGCTACAACTGACAAGAACCGTCTCAAGAGACTGGTGTAATCCTTACCTGACAGGACTGGTGCCACCATTAAGGCACTGGAAAGTGTAACTGAGCATTAGAGAGGAAATGATGAATGGAGCTCATTTTTTTTCAGTTGAGCTAATGTTCAGAGGTGCGATAATTGGGTATAAAAAACTATTAGACGTCTGTTATTTTTCATAAAGAGCACTAATTGTCTAGAATTTGTTATCCTGCAAAGAATTTCCCCCCAAGCTCCTGTTCACGCTGCTCTTTCAGCAATTATTGTTGAATTTATCGTACCCTTTTTCCTTTCTTTTTTTTTTTTTAGCAAATCAGTGTTATTAGTCCTTGATTCCTGACTTTAGGGACACAACCTGCTCTCAGACCAAAACAGCTCATTTAAAAGCAGCTGTGAATGTTTTTTTTTTTTATTAATGAAACACTTTATTCAGACATCAACAATGTGAGAGTGCCAAAGTAGAAAGATCCCGCTGTCTCCCCTACCGCCGCTACATCACGATAAAAAAAAAAGAGAAGTTGACTTGTTTTTAAGGTGACACTGAGCTGGCTAATGTAGAAGCAGGCAATGCATGCTAAATGAAGCATGCCAGTAATGTGAATGTATGATGGTGTGATGTAGCTTATGCCTCATAAATTCTCATTAACCTCACTGAAGTGAATACACACCGTGCACAGGAGCCAGCTTGCTTTATTATTTATAAATTCCAGAGGTAATTTGCATGACTAGCACTCCAGTTGTGACGGTGCCAAGGCCGTGGCATCTTCTGCCTACTTTTCTGGTTATAAAGTTTGAATGAAAGCAGGTCAGGGGAATCATTTGATCTTAACTTGTCTCTGGTTATCTGAATATCTAAAGTCAGCAACAGAAAGAGCCAAACAGGAGAAGGCAGAATTCACTCCCATTAATCTTGATGAAATACTTAAAGCGCAAATAAAGAAGAAATAAACTCTCCAATTAGTCATCAAAGCAACAAAAATCACATTTGGCTGATGATAAGCTAATGTTTTTATGTGCCATCAGACTGTACTTACGACATTAAATTGCATTAACCCCCTTCATTTGCCTTTCTGTGGGCTGGGTTGTGATGCGGCAGCATCCATGGAAAGCAACGATATCCCAATCTGACACACAACTGTCCTCAACCTCATAAAAGGTCTTCAGAAGTCACTCAAGCATGACTTTCCCGCAGGCCTCTGAGTGTCCCTAGCACAGAATGAGATCATTAAAATAATCAAATTACAGCAGAAGCAACTACCCCTCCCCTCCAAAATAAAGCAGAAATTACCAATGGCCCAAGTAGTTCTAGGAGATTTAATAATACTGGCTCTGCAGCTGATGGATGGAGGCGTTTGGGCTTTAACACATGAGAAAGCACAGCGTGAAGAGTTCATAGTAATAGGGACGACACAGACATTTTCCTTAAAGCAAATTGTCAGTAAAGTTTTAGCTTCATTTTATTCTCTTTTACTGTTAGAAGTATTCTTTTAAGGAGCACTTACTGGGGCTCAACTTGCTCTTATAAAGCCCAATTAAACTCTCGTAAATTGTTCATTTACTACACATTAAGCACTACACGTTAAGATTATGCACTTTTGTAACATTTATGATGTTTTTGTGGGTTTATGTGCCACCAAAACAGTTGTATTTTAATCTTAAATGGACAATTTTCAACCTCTCCAAATTCCTTAAAATTTGTGTGGCTGTGGCTTTACAACTGATGTATATAAACAGTCTCTTCTGCATTGATTCTTAAAACTCAAAAAACCATTAGCACATAATTTGAGGACTGTATACAGAAAATGACTGATAATTGAATTATTTGGTGTAATAATGCACAATAAACACCTTTTTAAGACCTTATTATGCAAATTATTGAGGTGTAAGTAAGTAAGTAAGTAAGTAAGTGAAAATTATTGTCATTCATGCCATACAACAGCACAACAACAGATGCATAGCTGAACGAAATTGCGTTTCTCCAGAGGCTCAATGTGCAAACATAAAAGACAAGTGCACGCAAGACAACATGTGGACATTAACAACATTTCACTTCTTTCCCAGAAAGTAGGCAAGACCGTGTAAGACAGCACAAGGCATCAGAGTACAAACAACAAAAACAAAATATATATATAAATATAATACAAAAGTAAACATTACACATCTTTTCACAGTGATTGTTTTATTGCACTATATAGATACAATACAATATTCACAGTGAGTAACCATTGTAACCAACTAAACAATATAAGTAACCATATAAATTTCCATCTTTGGTTTGTTTGACGATATCTTATACTTCAAGATGTACTTCATATTCTAAAGCAAAGTTTTAGTCATCCTAATTAGAGGCCAAAAATAAAACAATGGGATTTTTGTACATCAGTTTGCATCACAAATGAAGTACTTATTCCATGATATTTTGACTGGAGAAAAAAAATAGTAAGTTTTATCCACATTTGATTGAAACTGATGTACAAAAAATGTACAAATAATATTTCCAGCCTGCATGTTTTTGGCTACCAAACAGACATGAAATGATCTTTACAGAACTATCTTTTCAGTATGAGCTGCAAATGGACTTACTGAAAAATTGTTTATCAAGTTTTATCTGTGCTCAACTTCATAACTATTGGCAGTGTGTTTGTTTAATTAGCTTGCTGAAAATATGAGAAAAACATATAACCTTTAATTGAAGTCAATTTGGTTGAAGAAAAACGCTTATAAAAATAAAAAAGTGTCAATTGTTGACACCTCTGCATTTATTACAAACAGTGAAAAAGCAGTGAGTCATGAGTCTTCTCCTATAATGCTTGATGAGATTGGAAAATAGAAAACAAAGCAATCAGTCCAATCCACTCCACTGTACAGAATCTCTACAGATCCTCCAGATTCCTTGGTCATGTTTTTTGCACTCTCCTCTTCAGCTTCAACCCCAGAGGTTTTCATAATATTTGGATAAGGGCTGGAATGACCATGTCAAAAGCTTGATCCTGAGGTCCTGGGGTCACTGTGCCATTGTTGGCTGAATGTTTTGGATCGCTGTCCTGCTAAAAGATCCAGCCATTACTCAGTTTTATTTTTATTAAATATCTTCCGCTACTTCATCTTAACAAGGTTTCCAGAGCTTTTGGAAGAAAAACAATTTCAAAACATCTCAGATCCACTGTAAGGATGACCTGTTTCTTTTGGTATAGCCATCCTTCTTTTTACAGCAAACCCACCTTGAATGTTTGTTTTTTAATCACTATAGAACCCGGTTGAAGTTTCAGAAGAGTCTAGCAAACGTCAGGTGTTCACGTTTGTGGTTGGGTGAAAGAAAGAGCTTACTTCTTTTTCTTCTGTAAATCTGCACCTGTCATCCTTGTCCCTTTTACCAGCCTTCATTCTAAGCACGAGCAAAAAATATACTTTTCCAAGTAGGTTTACTACAGGTCTGGTTGTTTCAAACAACTGTTAATGCATTTTTGCCCTAACAGTGGATTTGGACTGTTAATATAGCATTGACTGGTTTATGAAGGTTAACATGTCTTCATCTCAGGTCATTACCATGTTCTCTGATCTTCCATATATTGATGCATGACTAATTGCCTCCGTGACGCCTAATATTTATACTCCTGTGAAACAAGTAAGTAATGCATGACTGCTTGTGTTCCTGAACCCTGAAGCAGTCTTAAAAAGGAAAACATAAATAGGAACATGCTTCAGTTAAGTTTTGTTCATTAAAATGTCGAAAGGTGGCAATAATTTTGATATAAAAGTTTTTATAAACTGACTTCATTTCTAAAACACATGATCATATTTTTATACTTTTTCTATTAACTACATACATATTTTCTGAAAATGTCCCCCAGTTTTTACCAAGGTGCCAATAATTATGGAGCTACATAAACTAATACATGTCAAAATGAATAAAGGTCAACAAACCATTTAGAGCAACCTTATTTGGAATAATAGTGAAAACCTTTCACTAAGTTGTAAAAAGTGTTTCTTAAAAAAAGGTGTTAGCAAGTGCTCTTATGGACATGGTCAGACAACTAGTGAATACGGTCGTGGAGTTTGGAGTAAATGAGGCGAACACAGCCTGAGCATTTTATTATCTCACGCTTTAAATCTCATTTCCTTCAAAACTCGCTTTACCTCTAATTACAGATCATATTATTTTGCATGGCTACATAGAAAAACGTCCTTTGAGGCAGTTAGTTTTAACAATGGTGATTAATTCAAAAGAGAATAAAAACAGCCATAATTAGTTTATTCTCCCATCTAATGATCTTCATTGTACTTAAAAACAGTTTTTCATTTCCTCGGGAAGTTTGAAAGTGCTATTTCCCCAGCCTCTTCATCAAGTTTTCTGCCGCCGCCAGAGAGACGGCGGATCAGAATATGTGTTCATTTACACCAATAATCTCCCAGTCATTGCTAACTTATCAAGAAGCCTCCCAATTAATTATGCTAAATGCAGTTTTTTATTAGATCTGTTAAATTATGAACACGCCATCAGTTACAAGCGGCTTTGCAGAGATTGCAGTTGATTCTGTTTCCTTTAATGAAGCTGATGTTGCCTTTTTTCTCGCTCTTTTTTCATTAATTGGATTATGATGACAGCCTGCTTTAATGTTAAGCAAAAAAAACCCACTTCTATCATGCTCCTAAAAGATTAAGGAATACAGTATCTTGTTTTTTCAAAAAATATAATTCTTGACACTGAATGAAAATCAAATGAAAAATGCTTTATTACTTTTCCAGTCGAGCAACGTCTTCCGAAACATGCGGGGCGAAACAGAAGATATGCCTCAACAGATAAGCAGTCAAACCAGACCCTCAGACAGATGCTCAGCGATCAGCGATGTTCATTATGCGCAAATTATCAGCTATGAACTGACCTAATTATGGAAAACTGCTGGAGAAAGGCAGAGGGATGAGTTGGGTACAATATGACTGCCACTTTGGAGGGAAAGAAGAGAACAAAGAGTGAATTCTTCTTCTTCAGCTGCATCGCCAACCTGTCAGTGTCATCATTTTGTGGGCCTTGCTTTTCCCAAAGTTTCAGCAGACATTGTTAGGCATTAATCATTCCAAGGCTTAATGAATACTCGAAGGTCCTTCTTTTAGTTAGCATTGCAGTATCATAAAATCAGCGATTTGCACCTGGTGCAGGTCACCTTCTAGAGTAGGAGCCTTCAGGAGCCTCCAGGACTCATACAGGCTCACCAAAAACATCCACATATTTAAAATTACATCCCCCAAAAAATTCTAACAATGACGATTAATCAAAGCTAGTTAGAAGCAGGAACAAGACATCAAGCTAAGAAGATTATACAAACAAGTCATTACTTTGAATAATGAGCTGTTCATTAACAAATGAACTATTCCTCTGTGTTCGCTTTGTCATATTTAAAAATGAAATTCTTATTTTTCCAGATTGTAATTTTTAATCTTTAAAATCTAAATAAAGTCATTCAGAGCGTTCACAGTGTTGGTGACAGGAACCAAACATCTGAAGAGTTTGATGCCTCAATAAGCTCCATCGTAGAAAACCGTGTTTATGAATGTGGTTGAGATTAGCTTTTGACCTAAAATATTTTAAGAACCATGACAGAAAGGTACATGCAGTGTATAATAAGACAAAACAGAACTTAACAAAACCTTGAATTTTCACTATTTTTTATATGAATGTAGGTTCATTGGTTGCTTTAGATCAGTGGTCTGCATTCAGAGTTAAGTTCCATCTTCATCTTGCATTCTGCCCCCTTTACCACAACTGATTCAGTCAATTAAAGACTACTGAAGAAGTGAATTAGCTGAGCAGGTGTGGCAGGTTGTGATTGGAACTACATGCCACAAGAAGATCTTTAAGCCAAATGTTGACGATGGAATAGTAATATAACGGCTATATTTGTGTTGTTGACCCCTGATCCCATTTGTAGTTGGTAGGTTGCTCTATAGTGGACCAGCTCTGAATGTTTACATTTCAACTATTTTAGTTATGCAGAAAATGTGGAAAACATGATGCAATTCCCCTTTAAATGACCAGAAACCTCAAATAAGGCAACTCCAAGGACTTCTGGAAGGTGCTTTTCTTGTTTAAAAATGCTAATGCTAAGATATGTAACTGGAGATTTAGTTCAAACTTGATTTTTTACACTTTGCAAAGAAATTCTGAGTTATCTCTTTCATTGCTGCCAACTCTCACACACTGACCATGAGATCCGCACATTAAGGTCTAATCCCATGGTCTCACAGCACGCTTTGCACACATTTCTACCCTCAAAACGACCTACCAATGAATCTAAAGATTCCTACTTCTGCGATGGCTCTAGACCGTCAATTACAGTCACCCATGCTCCTTGAAACAATAGCAAGCGCGGGAGAACGCGTTAATTAATTAGGTTCCAGTATGCATTGCAACAGAAAACCAATAAGGGATGTCTGCAGAATGACAAATCACTTCGCAGTGCACTCGCGCGTTATCTGTCAGAGAGTGGAGAAAACCTTTAATAAACATACGCCAAACTCAAACTGAGGAAAAATTAAAAGATGAAAAAACAATTTGATCAGTACGCTAAACATGATCACAACAGAAGCTACAGTAGATCACGGTTAGTCCTCAAAGTCCTCTTTCCACAAGATCTACTCCGCATAAAACACCACACACTTTCACATCATACTCACAAACAACTGAGCAGTTCTGATTCTCAAAACCTTGCTGATTCTCATGGGATTACTAACCAACATGACTAAGATCTAAACAACCAAGATGGACCAGAAAGGCGACTGCTGATCTGCTGGGGGTGTGTGTAAATATATAGAATATATAGAGACATTTATGCTGTTGCCACAGCTTGTTTATAGATACCACTTTACAATAAGACTACTCTTATAAAGGGTTCATATATGATTTCAAATCACATATATTAGGTTGTAGACAGTTTGTAAATCATTAATAAGCAGTTAAGCAGTTAGCAGATAAGCAATAGTGATGCAGGCTCACTATTTGGCAAGATCTGGTGTATGCTAACAAATACCTGATGAAGTTGACAGTTTAACATTCTGCCTGAGGAAGGGACAAGATAGGCTCAATAAATAGCAAGCAGGGCTGGACTGGGACAAAAATCTTACCGGGCATTATGAGACCAGTGGTGCTGGTGCTAACGTGATTCCACGGCGGCCTAAATTTACCTGACCGGCCCAGATTTACCATTGGCCCACCGGGCAAATGCCCAATGGCCAGTCCAACACTGATAGCAAGATCTGAGATCTTACCAAATTGTGGGCCTGCATCAATATACAACCACTGTTATAACTTGCTTATAACTGCTTATGAATTATTTGTAAACTGTATACAACCTAATAAACAACTGATTATAAATCTCTTACGAACCCTTTATAATGGTAGTCTTATTGCAAAATGTTATCAGTTTGTGCTCTCGGATGTCTTTTCCGTAGAAACTGCCCGTTCCGTCCAGCTCATTTCTCATAGGCTGATGGTCTCTTACGCGTGGTATCAACACTGCATTTCACACCAGAGCATCCACTATAGTCATGAATATTGAACATGATTAATAGCTACGATTCACAGCTGGGGCAGTCCTGGCTGGACTGGGAGTAGATTGGAGGAACGAAGATTGGATTAGAGATGTCCCACACCACAGAATAATCTGTGAGGATTATCTTTTCAGATCAATATTATATCAGTAGACCTTTTGCGATTGCCTCAAAATTGTCCTGATTATGTTGTAGTGTGGGCCAGGCGTGAGATGTGACTACTGCACTGAGGGGTCTCCCTGCTACATTATTTTGATCTATTCTTAATTCCAGATTCCTTGTAACTGGACTATATTCTGCCCTTGTTAAAGTAGTGATCAACAAATGCTGAATGAAAGCAGAACTCACTGGCTTTCTCAATGATGTAATTATTTGTATGAGAAAGTTCATGGCAGATTAAATGAGCAAAAATAACTAAACAAATAAAACCACAAAGACAAAACCTATAAAATGAGAGTGCGATGTTTAAGTGTTTTGAAATATCCTGTCGATGTGCACAAAGAAATACAGCTTCAAAACCAAACATGGCTGACATGATTTCCCTCTCTCTGACTCCAGCCCACTGGAATCGCCATAACAAAATGGGAAAAGTTGTATTTAAACATTCTTTGTGTTAAATATTCAAATTCAGGCACAAATGTGACAAGCGCTCATAAATGTAATTGAGTTTGGCGAAATTACAGCCTCATTAAGTTACATTTATTTGCCGATATATGAAAGCATATATATATACTGTATATATACATTTGTTATTATATAAACATATACAGACATAATTATGCATATATCTGTGTATATATTTATGTATATTTTGCTAAAAGATTAGTTGGTTTTAACAAAAAAAAACTCACATTTTTTTTCTTTGCATAACCGTCATTATCTAAAACAAACTTGGCTTGATTTGGTCTTAAAGGTGTCTCCTAAACTGAAAGCGGCTGGAATTTTTCTGTGCATGTTTGAAGATCTTCATGACCATAAGTGGTCACCCATCTTTAGGGAACCCTCCTACTTAGCAGTCATTTTATATTTACACCTGCCAGCCAGTTGCTTCGGTGCTGTGTGACGTTATGAGTCGCCTCCTTTAGAGCTGCATCCTCTTTAAAAAGAGAGAAGTGTCCCAAACTGAGGAAGTGAAGCGTTTGAAATCCCTACAACAGGTACCTCACAAGGCACATCACCTGAGCTGGCAGCGTTTCAGCTGATAAAAGGAGAGAAAAGGGGCCAGGAGCAGGGGAGCTCGCTCACCGCTGAGGTGGGACAGCAGAACAAAGCTCCTCTTCTCCTGTTAGAGACAGGCGGAGGATGGGGACGGGATGGCCGGGAAGTTCACATTTACTAAAATGAGACAGCGGCATTGAGAAGCAAGGCCTGTCCATTTTTCACTGTCTAAAAGTCCTGATTCAAGTACACACACTGTCTTAAAGTTTGAACAGTAACATTGTGGTGGGATAGAGAAGATTCTAAGTAGATGCTAGGTGTGTACATGTGTATGTGTGTGTGTGTGCGTGTGTGTGTGTGTGTGTGAGTGTGTGTGTGTATGTGTGTGGTGGGCTGGTTGGTTGGTTTGAAGCACCAGGAGGCAATCCATAATGAGCAGGGTGGTGGATCCATTGCAGTCTCCTGCCGGCGAATGTGGCACATGAAGCAGATTCTTTATGACAATGCTGCCATTATCACAGCCAACACCACTTTCTTTTGATTCCACCATGCTCGCAAGCATACCTATTCTTCCTTCGCCTCGTACTTTCCACTGACAACGGCACAAACACAAGGACGAGGAGCAATGAACTTGTCAGCACAATTGTAATTTTATAACTGTTTTGAGAGAAATTATGCTAATAGGCTGTAGCCTCCAGCAAGCGCTCCATCTGAACCCAGTATGAAAGAAATGAAAGTCCTCGCAGAGCGAGTGGCGGGAAAGAAGGAAGCAGATCAAGGCGAAGTCTTGGCGGTTTGATGTAGCGGCCACGGTTTCCGTGCTCGCACGCCCTGCCGCGTCTACACTTATTTTCTAATCCTAGATTGTAATAATATTGCCTCTTTTCTAACATTTACTTTAATGCCTATAGATCCTGGATGCCCATCGCCATGGAAACACATACCCAGACGCAAATGTACACACATGCAAGCGCACGTTTGTCATTCGGGCCTTGGGGCTCACGTGTATTTTAAAGGTGTTTCAAACACCTAAGTCTGAAAACACACATATACAGACGGACAGACAGACAGACAGACACACACACACACACACACACAAAGTGCTGAGAGCACTGTTGGGAAGAGGTAGGAGCCCTTGTGCTCCACTAAGTGGAAAACTCGATCTTCTTACCTCAGCAACTTCGTACAGGGGAGCTCAGTGGAAGGACATATGTGGTCGAGAGAGAGAGAGAGAGAGAGAGAGAGAGAGAGAGAGAGCAGGTAGTTCTGGCTATCAGCGAGCTCAGAGATGGTGTGGCAGGTGCTATGGAGGAAGCAGCATCAGTTCTCTGTTCTATTCCTGAGTTGCAATGGACAAAAGTTTCTGGGTTTTATTAGCTCAATAGCAGCCCAGAGTTGACTTTTTTAAACAATACTCAAGCATTTTTCCACCTCATCTCTAACTGCCAGGTCAGTGTCGTTCCATTTATTTAATATGAATAATAATTCTGACACATTTCTGTTTAAAAAAAAAAACAGAAAAACTAATGACTCATGATATGATAGAAGCCAGTGAGTAGTTGCTGAATTCCCTGAAAAATGTCTGAAATATGTGAATATATAACTATTCAACAGTAATTCGAAACTGTTGCGCTCAGTACAAGTGCAATGTCCATTGCTCATGAATTTTGAAATTTCAAAGTATGAGCAAAGTAGTGTTAGTGGCAGATCATTGACCAATCAGGAACAGGAAACTTTTCATTGTCTGTATATTGGTGATGCCAAGGCCGACTCATAACCCACAGGTTCCTATGGTTGACTGTAGGTTGGACAGGTTGGCGTCATCTTATTAGAAAATTTTTCCAGTTCAGGAGGGGTCAAAAAGTGGCGAGGAAGCTCCTCGACTAAGTTATAAATAACTTACAGAAACACTGCAGGTCAGGTCGGGTTGGGTTAATGGATATTTTTCGTCAGGGTCAGGTCTGCAAGACAGCTTGGCTCTCATAACAGGCTTCCTGACCTGCTTATCACTACCACTCACAGTGAGGGCAGGCCTAGGCTCTTGCACCTGGATAAAATGAAGAAAAATTGCTGCAACAACCCTATTTTTCATCCCTTGAATGCTGTAGCTTTTTTAGAACGTTTAATCTAATAATTGTATTTGTTACAGATTAGTAGTTTAAAATAGTCTACCTGAGAAAAATCATTCTATTTTTTTGCACCTGGTTGTTTCACGCATTTTAGGTTTCAGGATTATACCTGGGAAGGGTTTATCAAGGTAAAAAAAGCAGGTGTTCTTAAAAACACAGGTGTTAATGCACCCAAGATTTAAAGCCGATCATTTGAACCACTTCTCCTGATGTGGGTTTCGTCTTTGTGTGTAATTCAGTAGTCTACATTTCCAACTTTTGGAGAAGCCTGTAGCTTAAAGTTAACACACGTAGTTCTTGACAACGACTAACACAGGGGGTTCATTTCTTTAAACTGCCACCTTCTTGTAAACACTGACTGCCAGGGTAAGGTCGTAAACAGTGCTGTGCAAAATTGAGATTTTCTTTTCAAAGGAACAAAAGAATGAGGAGAAACAGTCAGTTGCTTGTTCTATATGAGCAACCAGTAATAACTGAAATTACATAAATAATATATGAGCCCTTTTACACCTGTTTGATTCATGTATCTTGAGTTTCAGGATTATATCTGGATAAAAACAGGTGTACATAAAAATGCAGATGATAATGAACTCGACATTTAAATCCAATTATTCAAACCCCTTCAGGTTCTACTTTCTGCGCTCCTTCTCTATGTTCTCATAAAGGTTTAGAAAATGTTCAAAGTGTGGAAGTACACAAAAACAGCAGTTAGTTTCACAATCAGGGTCTGTGAAAACCACTCATTACATTATGCTGATAACATATTAGCAAAATTCTTCCCTTCTAAAGCTAGAATTTATACAGATTTAGAGTTCATTTACAGATTCAATGGATGGCGTGGGTCGATTCAGCTTTTCTTATTGAAATACAGAGAAACATCCAGTTATTGCCCAGGGTGGTTGACTTTGTGCTATATGTATGGCAGATCAGCTGGAATATTCAATGATGAATGATTTAATTCATTAACATACTGAACGCAGAATAAGGACAAATAAAGAAAAGCATGCATCACTGCAGTGCAGAAAATCTTAGCAACTGAAATGATCTCAGTTCAAGGCATGTTATTTTGAATTTCTCTGATCTTGATAGGCTTATTTTGTTCATTTCAATGATTATTTCATTACTCATTTTCTTTTTCTGTCAATGTATTTTTTAGTTTGTGAGTCACCAAGATTTAGCATTTTTTGCAGTGAAATATTCTAACTTTGTTCATTCAATAAACCATCAACATGACCATCTCCCATACATTTTACTGATCAAAATAATCAGACTCCCAACAGTAAAAAAGGCCCCTTTTCTCCTTCTTTCCATTTGTCCCTCTACCTCTGTCCTGTAGACCTGAGTGTTTTGAACTGAGGATGCCCTTTTGATGACATAACGGTCACCCATCAACTCCCATCGCTCTCTCTCTCTTTCTCTTTCTCTCTCTCTCTCTCTCTCTCTCTCTCTCTCTCTCTCTCTCGCTCTCTTTCTCTCTCTCTCTCGCTCTTTCTCTCTCTCTCTCTCTCTGTCTCTCTTTCTCTCTCTCTCTCTGGCTCTCTCTTTCTCTCTCTCTCTCACTGTCACTCTCTTTTTCTCACAGAACACTGTTCCCAAAGCTATAAATGACATGTTCCTGACATTGTCTGTTTGTCATTGCACCTCATTTGATCTCCCTGTTTACCCTGTTGTTCCTACATGAACAGTATGTGTGCATAGATGTGTACATCCCATGCCTTTAGTTGTTGAGCTGCTAACATTTTGACCCTTTTCTGACCTACACGCTTTAGATGCTCTGAATAACGTGCCCCAGGATTACAGCCGAGTTTCATGAGTGCTGTGTTCAGTCGTCAGATCACCACAAGTACTTCTGATGTTGTTTTCTAAATTTGTACCGATATCAATTAGCATTTCATAGGCCTTATGAAGCCTCAAATGAGAGTTACCATGGAAACAGTGACATCACATAAGCTCGCTCCTTTTCCTTTCTTTTGCTTTTTTTTTTTTTTTTTAGAAAAGACGATAGACGATAGACTGTATGATTATGAGTGTCAAACCACAATATGCAATGGGAGGGCCAGTGCCACACGCCGCCAATCAGACTTTTTATAGGAGAATGACAAGTCACAATAGTGCCACTCAATGTAGTGGAAAGGAGCTATTCTGCCTCGAGCCCCTTTGCGCACGTCTGTCCTATATATAGTCTATAGTCCGGGCCTTATACAATGTGCTGGAGAGTGGCAATTAGTGAATAAATAACGAATCACTCTCATTCTGTGGTCAGATGACAAGCACTCTATTTAGCTAGTCAGGGATGAGGTGTGAAGTGTCCTTCCAGCAGCTGAGGAATTGAGGTGTGGTTGACATTTTGCAAACAAGATTGTCACTGGGTGGAGGGTGGGAATTTACAGTAGGTCTTGTATGTCGGGAGTGAGTGTGTGTGCATTTTTTGTCTGTCTGCCTCAGAGCTTAAAATATCTGTCTGAACTTAGTTAAACCCTCCTATTCAGGCAGGATTTGGTCTTGTTTAGACATTACTTCGCAAATGTTTGTTAGACGTAGCTCCAGTCCAGAATTCCTGTTCAAGATTCTCATAGCCTACTGCCCACCTTTTACAGATTCTGACCTGCATTTAACCCTGTTTTTTCTACTTACTTAATTTTTTCCTCCTTCTGTTGTCTTAATCAGTTTTTAGGCTGGCATGCTAGAGTCACTTGTGTTAGTGACAGCACTTGGCTTTGAGAAGTGGGAAAATGGATGCGAGGGAAATATGATGGCAGCTGACGCTACTTAAAAGGTGCTATTAGTATGAATGTCAAGTTTTATTTGGTTCCCAAGTGATGGTACATTCAGAATTGGTTGGGATACAGTCAGATTGAGACGAGTTTTGGTTGAGATACAGTCAGACAGGATTTGGTTAGGATTTAATCAAACTGGGACAGGTTTTGTTAGGACACAATCATATTAGGACAAGATTTGGTTGTGATGCAGTCATACTGGGACCGTATTTGGTTTTTATACAGTCAGATTTGGAAAGGATTTTGTTGAGATTGGAAAAGGATTTGGTTTGATATACAATCAGAATGAGGCAGATTTTGTTGGGACACACTCAGATTAGGACAGGATTTGGTTGAGATACAGTCAGATTGGAAAATGATTTGGTTGGGATACTGTCAGATTGGGGAAAGATTTTGATGAGGAAGTTATATTGGGACAGGATTTGGTTAAAGTACAGCCAGTTCAGGACAGGATTTTGTAGAGATACAGTCAGATTGGAAAAGGAATTTGTTGGCATACGGTCAGATTTGGACAGGATTTGGTTAAAAATACCAACAGCCAGTTTTCACAAGATTTGGTTTGAATTCATTTAGATTTGGGCAGGATTTTGCTGGGACACAGTTGTGCTGGGACACAGTTACATTGGGAGACAGATAAGGAAAGGATTTTACAATCAGACTGTGACAGGATTTTGTTGGGATACAGTCAGATTGTGACAGGATTTACTGTAGCTGTGATACAGTCAGTTTGGGACTGGATTTTGTTGGGATATAATCAGATTCTGACAAGATTTGGTGATGTACAATCAGATATGGATAAGATTTTTGTTGGGAAAAGATTGCAAGAGACACAGTTAGTCTAGGACAGGATTTCATACAATTAGTGACGGACACAGTTACATTGGGACAGATTGGGATAATATATTGTTGGTATACAGTCTGATTGGGATTTTGCTGCAATGCAGACAGGATTTGGTTAAAATTTAGCCAGTTGTGGACAGGATTTTTTTGGAACACGATCTGATTGGGACAAGATGTTGGCGTACACTAAGATACAGTCAGATTGGAAAAGGAATTTGTTGGCATACGGTCAGATTTGGACAGGATTTGGTTAAAATACCAACAGCCAGTTTTCACAGGATTTGGTTTGAATTCAATTAGATTTGGGCAGGATTTTGCTGGGACACAGTTTTGCTGGGACACAGTTACATTGGGAGACAGATAAGGAAAGGATTTTGTTGGTATACAATCAGACTGTGACAGGATTTTGTTGGGATACAGTCAGATTAGGATAGGATTTTGATGGAATACAACAGGATTGGAAAAGGATTTTGTTGGGATACAGTCAGATTGGGAAAGGATTTTGTTGCTTTAGTCAGACTGGGACATGATTTTGTTTCAATACAGTCAGACTGGGACAGGATTTTGTTCCGATAGTCAGATTGGGAATAGATTTTGTTGGAATACAGTCAGATTTCGTGACAGGGCAGGATTCGTGAGCTACCCTTGTGTTTTGGACGAAAACATGGCGCTGTGGGTTGGGCTCAGGGTTGGGTTCTTGGAGCACATTCAGATTTGGATCAAAACCCAGACGCAAATTAAACCCAAGTAAGTGCTGACTGCCCTTAGCGTGCTTCACTCGCCACCAAATCGATATCATCTCTGCGCAGCCGTTATCATGTCAACTCCATCCTTCTCTAATCACCTAACTCTTCCACCTCGCTGGCACGAAAACAAGAGCGCTCACTGCACTCCAGATACTTGCCATTTTCAGGTCTGCCCACCACCGTGGCAATAAACACCACGTTGGAGAAGCCCTGCGATGGAGCCTCCAATCAGCCGCTCTCCCCTTTCTGAGCACACCTGCATAATTGCCACATCTGACCTTTTCCAGGCTGTCTGAGGCAAGAGTGAGCCCTCAATCGAGCCACAGTATAAATAGCGGCTCATTACAGCACAGCCGAGGCATAAAACAAAGCTTGATTTTCATACCCACTTTATTTCATCAGCGACACACCTTTCCCAACGCCGGGCGTCTCGTTTTACCTGCTAATGCACGAAATCCGAAAGAGAGAATTCATCAAAGTAGCTAATATCTTTGAGCAGGCATCTGGGAAAGTCGATGCAAATCGATTCTTGTGTAAATCTGACCTCATTTACTATGGGTTTTGCGGGAGCGCGTGTGTGTGCGCGTGTGTGTGAAGGGGTGATTAAGGAGTCAATTCAGAAGCATAATTCAATTCTCCCCCTACCCCACAGTAATGATTCTCTGTGTAACTAACACAGATTACTGACAGGCATTCTCTAAGTAGGGCAGAAAAAAAAGTTTCCTATTGAAAGCAGCTCCAAGCCTTAATCCATAATTATCCTCAAAGCTCTGTGCTATCTGAGAGCTGATATGCCCCTGTGTCAATGCACGGGAGATTTCTGCAGTGTGCGAGCAAGCATTAGTACACAGATTTTCAAACAATGCGTAAGAACAGATGCAAAGCATGTGAGCTGCATTCAGGCAAGATCCCCTTAACTAACTCACAGAATACATTACACTAAATACCATCACATTATACACACACACACACACACACACAATCATACACACACACACAAACAATCAAATACACACCAAAAAAAAATTTGAAAAAGAAAAACATGACCTGGTGAGGATCATGATTCTGTTTTTCTGTAGTGCGATTAGGAAGGCTTGTGGTTTTAATCTTATTACAACAGATTTACCAGCACTTTTACAAGCTTAATAATTCATAGGGTAAGATTTGATGGCTCGTTCCTTTGAGAAGGTTTGCCACTTGCACGACAATGCGATATAAATTTACTTGGCATCAGACTGTTATGGGGAAAGCGAGGACAAAAGACAGCCATAGCGCCCGGGAGAACAAGAGGATACCTTTAATGCGCCACGGACGGCTGTAATGAAATGCTTCAGAACAAGTGTCTTTTTATTCGAGGTGCGATGTGCGCAGAGATTAATCTTACACAATCACTAAAAAGAACAAGTATGAATAAGAGTATTCTTGAAACTATGTTAATAATTCGAGAGAGTGTGGGTGGATGGTGGGTGTTTTAATGTGGGAATTAATGAGGGTCCCACACACACACACACACACACACACACACACACACACACACACATACATACATA
>JBBPCY010000032.1:12960109-12974983 GCA_037974405.1 Brachyalestes nurse | reverse complement strand
TAGTAGTAGCAGTAGCAGTAGTAGTAGTAGTAGTAGCAGTAGCAGTAGCAGTAGTAGTAGTAGTAGTAGTAAGAGTTGTAAAAGTAGCAGTAGAAGTATTAATAGTTTTACTACAACTGAACAAACTGAGTACTGAACTGAACTGCTTTGTAGGAAGATTTAGCTCAAATTTGCTCAAATTTAGATATTCTCCACCAGAATCAGTTTAGGCTGATTCACCCCTATATTCATTAACAGATTAATGAATAATTATTGTAACTGCTTAATTAATTATCATATTAAATGGTTACTTTATTTATTAATTAAGGTTCACTATCAAGCAGGGTTTATTCTGAAATCCCACGCAAACTCTTCGACCAGCGAAGCAGTCCAATAGGAGTGCAGTCAACCCTTAAAAATTCTTCTAAACAGCACTCATTCAAAAGAATTCTTCTTGATAATCAAAGGAATTAGCAAATCAGATGAATATACTGACACCAAAAGACACACCTTCAATAGGAGGATATGAAAGGATTGAAACCTGATACTTAAGCTTATTGTAAGTTATGAAAGTGTCTGAACACAGACCCCTGACTTAGCGAGCACACAGCCCAGCCTCTCCAGAACCGTTCAACATGGACAATCACCCCTGCATCAGAGTGGTCAAAATTAGAAAGAAGCTTTTACTTATTCATGGGGGCTGGGAAGATGATGGCGGTGGACCTGGCTTGGGCTGGTAAGTGGCAGACAGCTTCAGGTGGAACGGAGGCCTTCGAGCTGGTCAGGACTTCTGGATTCCTCTGATGGTGTTTCCCAGGAGAGGAAGTGTGGAATGGAGGCCGCTGTCTGGTCAGGGGTTGGTTTCTTCTTGAGATGCAGGAAGGTGTGTGGAGTAGTGGTGGAGACGCTCAAGTCTCTTTCCCAAACAGTGCTCAAAAGTCTGTGGTCAAGGGTCCATCTTTTATTGGGGAGCGGGCTACGCTGCTTGTCCCCCCTTTCCACTTGGCCCCTCCAATCAGAGGACTCCCTCCTCTGGGCCTGTGAGTGTGTGTGTGTATGTGTGTGTGTGTGTGTGCGTGTGTGCAGGGGGGTGAAAGGGTGTCCCTGGGGGACTCTTGGTGCCTAAAGTCTGGCCATCCTGATCTCCCCAGACCATTTGGTGTCCTAAGAATGTGGGGCTGGCTGTAATTCACAGAACAGGGGGCATTAAAGATATTTATCTCTTGTTTCTGTGGAGTGAGAAATTCCAGACTTGCCTTTTTGGAGGGAAAAAGCCAGCCAAGGAATCTGGACTATACTGAAAAAACGTGCGCGTGACTCCTGGACATGGATCGAGAGAGATCTTGATCCTACAGCTTCCTTTCTCCCAATCCCAAACTAAACCGTTTATTTATTTATACAGTGCTGTGAAAACGTATTTGCCCCCTTCCTGATTTCTTTTTTTTTTTTGCATGTTTGTCACATTTAAATGTTTCAGATTATCAAACAGATTTAAATATTAGGCAAAAATAACCCAAGTAAACACAACATGTTGTTTGTAGTGATGATTTTATTCATTAAGGAAAACACCTATCCAAGCCTACATGGCACCACACATTTTTATAATCCTGTTGCTGCTACTTGTTGTTTTTGCACAATTATTTATTATTGTGTACCTCTTTGTATGCCTTTGCATTTATTGTACACTCTGCTGCAAGAATACAGTATATACATTATGTCACAATATTGTATTTTCTCCTACTAGTGCTGTTACTGTTCATGTTGCCTGCACAGTATGTTGTCTCATACTGTTACTCTCATGTTTTTTTGCACTCTTTCTTTAGTCCTGTCCTGATTACACGTGTGTTGTCTTGGATTTTGGTTTTGTATTGCACCATGGTCCTAGAGGAACATTGTTTCATTTCACTGTGTGTGTGGTTACATTGACAATAAATGCCTACTCGACTTGATTAATAGTAGTAGCAGCAGTAGTAATAGAACTAATAGTAGTGCAAATAGTAGCAGTGATAGTAGTAATAGCAGTACTGCTAGTAATATCATAGTAACAGTAGTAGTAACAGTAATGGTAGTAGAAGTAGCACTTACATGATACTTATATGTTAAGTAGGTAATCTTTATACTTAGAAAAAAGATGGGACACTGAAGGACGATCATACTGTTCATTACATGATCATCCACTATAGTGGTCTTGGGGAAGAGTTTCAAACTCAATTGTATCAAATAAATGAGAACAAGAATAGAAAAAAAGGAAATCCTGAGCTTTTAGAAAAAAGCGAACCTAATTTGAATACATTGGTAAAAAAAAAGTGGCCATTAGCAATATTCAGAAATGAATGAAAGTGACAGGATTTGCTGTCGGCTTTTCTCCTTTCTCTTTTCTCATGTATGTGTGTGCGTGTATGGCTGTTTGCAAATGAGTCCCACTCTGGTTCTACAGCCATTGAAAGGGTTCTTCTAGAGTAGGGGTGCTCAGCCCGGGACTGGACACCCTGTTCTAGGCTCCTAATCTCGCTTTTTGTCTTTTGGGGTACATTGTGACATAAATAACATAAAATCTTACATGGTCTTGACCCAGAAACTAAAAGAAGAGCTTCTGCTGTGGTGCCGTTTCCATCATTTTTTCATAACAGGAGTGACTGAGGAGTGACTAAGAACCTGGTGCAGCCTGGTCATCCCCTGTTCATCCTAGGCAGTCCCTGCTGTCCTCCACTTACAGGTCTCCTGAATACTTCGTAATATCGTTGTGTGTTACACAGCTGTTAACAGTGTTATATAAACTATAATCAAGTTCATTCTGAAATACGATTTTGCGTCCCTCATCCCCTGCTGTGAGACTCCCTCTTTTTTTCCTTTGTGTTTGTGTCTTCTTCAGTATTTCGCTTAAACCTAATGAATAATCCATTTCTCTCTCCAGGAAGCCTCTCAGAACCCCCAAGTCTGCCTTTCTTAAAATGAGAGAGGGATCGCCATCTTTTTGCATGCTTACATAAACGATCAAATATTCATATCAATACATAGTTAAGGGTTTCTTGCTCTATTTTTTCAGTCTTGAACATTTCTTTGCACTTTATTGCTTTTCTTATTCATGAAGGCGAACAGCGAGTGTCCCCGAACAGTGTACGCATTATGAGTCATCTAGAGACAGTCCTTAAAACACAGTATGGATACACACACACACACGCACACATATAGGCACAATTAAAACAGCACGGAGGGCATTTTTGATTATGAAGTTCAGCAGGCCTTCCAATCCTGCAAAGGCTGCATGTATTCTTGCCCATAATCCCACTGTAGTCATTATGTTTAATTAATATATCGTTCGTGTATTAATGCGAGGCCCCTCTAAGCAAGACCAGCAGTTAAGTAAATGAGGGCCGGTGAGCGATGATGTCACATGAATACCATTTTTCAATAATCATCTCTGTGTCAGAGACTTAACGATCAACTTTAAGTGGAAGGGAGTCAAAAAAAACAACGTGTTTCGGAACTCTTTGTATCTTTTCTCCGCAGATTTCGTCTCTCCGCCTCCCCGTGGAACACTTTAGCAGATAATGACCGAAACGCTGTCTGCCGCGGCTCTGGTAATGACATCTAATGTGTTGAGCCGGCATAATGTGCATTACAAGTTGCATTTGCGTTTGGGGTTTTGGAATATGCCTCCACGTTCTAATACTGGAGCTACAGCGAGAAGCCATTATGGTAATGCAGCACCTGAGGGAAGCAGAGGGAGAGATCAGTCTTCAAGTGCTTATTACCAAAAGATGACTGTGTTTAATGAAAGCCTCCCTGTGTGAGAGAAGGTATGCTCTCTCTCTCTCTGTCTCTTTCTCTCTCTATCTTTCCTTCTCTCCCTCTGTCTCTGTCTCTCTCTGTCTGTCTCTCCCTCTCTCTGCATCCCCCTCTCTGTCTCTTTATCTCTTTCTTTCTCTCTCTCCCGCTCTGTCTCTTTAACGCCCTTTCTTTCTCTCCCTCTGTCTCTGTTTCTTTATCTCTTTCTTTCTCTCTCTCTCTCTTTCTCTCTATGTCTCTGTCTCTTTATCTCTTTCTCTCTCGCTATGTCTCTCTGTCTCTCTCTGCATTCCTCTCTCTCTCTCTCTCTCTCTCTCTATCTTTCTATGCCTCTTCCTCTCCTTCTTCCTCTCTCTTCCTCACTTTCTTTTTTTCTCTTCATCTTTCTCTCTTACATCCCCTCTTTCACAGTCTCTTTCCAAAGAGAAAGAAGATACAGAGGGAGCAGGAGAGAGACAGGAAGGGACAGAGAACAAGAAAGAAAGAAGTTTTTTTTAAATCTGTTCTCTCCTTCTTTCACCCTCCCTATCAGTCTCTGTCCTCTTCTCTCTAATTTTTCCTTTATTTCATCCATAACATATTTAACATCTCTTTCACTGTCTGTTTCTTTCTCCTTCCCTCTCTTTCTTTCTTATTTTTCTCTTATTCTCTTTTTTGCACTATTCTTCTTTTTTTCCCAATATTTCTCTCTTTTTATCTACCATTCTCTTTTCCTGCGCCTCTCTCTCTCTCTGTTCCGTCCATTGATCCACAACTCTTCTTCTAGCATCTCCTTTATCAACCTGCCATGATCCTCCATCTTTTCTCTCGACCAACACGCTTTACCATCTCCTTTTCCTCTCTTTCCTCTCTTTCATCACATCCTCTCCTCTCATCTGTCACCCATCCCTCTCTCTTTTACCTCTCCTCTTGCATTTGTCTATACCAAACACTGACAGCTTATATAACCAGGTTCCAAACTTAGCTTTCCATTTGAACCATGGCTTCCACTTCTGTTTTTTTCTCCAATTACATGACTCATATTCGCTATTACACTTCGCACGGGGAGAGCAACAACAGGGAGGAAGAAGAGAGGAAAGAGAGAGGGAAGGGAGAGTGATGGCAGAGAAAAAGCAGATGAAACAGAGAGGAAAGACATTTAATTATTTAACCACAGAGACGCTGACCCAGATGGGTGTTACTGATGGGAACCGGGGTGATCGTGGTGGGGGGTTCACCCTGGTACAGGTGGGCGATAGGGAAGACCAGCACTATGAGCTGGCAAACTGAGGAGGAGGAACAGAGGGATGGAGAGAGAGAGAGAGAGGGAGAGAGGGAGAGGGAAAGGTGGGAGTAAAGGCAGAAAGAGAAGGAGGGAGAAAGAGATAGAGAGGAAGGAAACGAGAGAGAAAGAAGAAAAAGAAAGAAAGAGATTAAAGTGGGAGAGAATGCACAAGGAGAAGGAGGGGAGAGAGAGATAGCATGGAAAGAAAGAAACAAGATAGAATGAAGGGAGGAAGAGAGATAAAAGTGGGAGTAAAGGCAGAGAGAGAAAGAGAAGAGAGAGATGGAAGAAACAAGATAGAAAGAAGAGAGGAAGAGATATAAAATTGGGAGTGAAGGCAGAGAGAGAAAGAGAAGAGAGAGATGTAAGAAACAGGATAGAGAGAAGAGAGAAAGAGAGATAAAAGTGGGAGTGAAGGCAGAGAGAGAAAGAGAAGAGAGAGATGTAAGAAACAGGATAGAGAGAAGAGAAAAAGTGAGATAAAAGTGGGAGTGAAGGCAGAGATAGATAGAGAGAGAGATGGAAGGACCAGGATAGAGAGAAGAGAGAAAGTGAGATAAAAGTGGGAGTGAAGGCAGAGAGAGATAGAGAGAGAGATGGAAGGACCAGGATAGAGAGAAGAGAGTAAGTGAGATAAAAGTGGGAGTGAAGGCAGAGAGAGAGATAGAGAGAGAGAGAGAAGGTAGGGAGGAGGGTGGTGTGCTCCTAGAAGGTGTGAAAAGAAAAATGGTGGGTGTTTTTAGAAGCATCACTGTTTCCCTTCAGAAATTCTCTGCACTTTTCACTCACTTAGTTTTTAACGCTTGCATTATGACTGTAAATTTGCTGTACTGTTACTTATTATAATTGCATCAGTGTCATTTCACCAATCAGGAAAATGTTTTGTAAGGAATATGAATTCAGTTTACATTCTTTATCAACAGGTTCAAGTCTAAGGTTCGACTTTACACTAAACTTACTTAAAATGAGGGGAAAAGTGACAAAAGCAGCTCATTCTTACTGCAAAATATTTAGCACAAAAATAACTTCACATCAAACTCAGATCACAGTATCAGCTGGGAGAGCCTGGAGAAGAGTCTGAGAAATTATCTACTTGTTGCAATTAGCAATAAATCTTTAATAGCTTATAAAATTACAACGTGCTGAGATTTCTAAGGATAAACTCATGACCGACACAGTCAAGCCAAGGAGGCCTCAGCTGGGAGAGCCTGGAGAAGAGTCTGAGAAATTATCATCAAAGCATCTGTGCATCACACAGTTGGTGCTAATTACAGCTAATTCATCACCTCATTATTTACACAGTGAAAATCTAAGAGATCATAATTCCGGGTATGTGGTTAGATGGATAGCCTGCATGGCACTAATAAATAAACTGCTCGCTAAGATACAGATATATCTCAAAGTCTGTGAACACCTGCTGATCCAGTGTTTCTTCTGAATTCAAATGTATCATTTGGTGAGTTTGTCCCTCCTTTAGTGCAGCAACAGTTTCTACTCATATAGGAAGGCTTTGGGCTAGGTGTTGGAGCATTCCTGTGAAGATCTGATTGCGTTTAGACACAAGAACATCAGTAAAGTCAGGTAAACTTTGTCATCTCAGCTAGGCACATGTATACAGTAAGATGAGGTGGCCTGTATCCAGATTTTATAAAAGGAGTACAAAAGGACACACATAATATACCTATATAAATAAATTATAAATACCAACTCTCAATTAGAACGTGTGCAAATTACATAATACAAGGATGTGCAATGCTGCATCATAAGTCAAGTGGAAAGCAAACTATACAGACATACAATTATGTGTGCTTTATATGTGCAAATACTCTGCACAGTTCAATATACAGTCAATCAATGAAACTACAGAAACTCAAGTACAAATATAACATGGATGTGTTTTTGCATGTAGCTGCTTGTGCATATGAAAGTATTGTGCAAAGTGCAAAGGTGGAAAGCTGAGTCAGTTCACAGTTCAGATGTGTGTGTGTGTGTGTGTAATACATTTTGCATGTAGTAGGATGTGGTGTTTTGTGGAACACAGTGGTATGAGATAGTCACGCATGAACACACCACAGCACAAGACACAGTGTGAACAATGTGAAATTCTTTCCCTGTGTTTAATCCATTCACCCGAGTGAAGCAGTGGCCGGCGACTGTCCTGGGATTCGAACTCACAAGCTTCCAGCTGCTCAAAACATTTAGCACACTATATGTCCAAAGGTAGCAAGGCGGCTGTTCTGGGCGATGAGTTGAATGATTAGATCTAGACCCCATCCGTCTAGAGAATGCTCGGCTTTGGGCATTGCACCTTCAGCCAGAAGTGCAGGGGTAGATGTATAACATGATGGAAGGATACAAGAATACTAGGAGAACACAAAAACATCACACTACAAGAAATGTACTGGTCAAGGTCAAGGTCAAAATGAAGCACAAATTCACAGAAACAAACTTTTCTCGCTATCTGTAAGTGAGCATACATTACACCTTCTTGTGCAGCTGCTCCAGGACATCCCATTGACAGTGATTTTACATAAAAAGCAAGATATTCACATTTAGATACAAATTGTGTATGCAACTGAGCAATAGTGCTAATAGATGAACCTTAAACTAGGTGTGGGCACCTTAGAAGGGTTGTCTGGAGAACATATAGCATACTCTCATTCTACTGTGGCCCAAAAAGAAGCCTAAAACACCATGACACACATCTTACGACATACAAAATGCAGTTATTGTTCAGGCATCATGGCATAGTGTGAACTCCACATAGACTCCACACACACACGCATAGGAGAGGGGTCCTGAGAGACCACCAGAGAGTGCTCCCAGCTGATGAAGCCGCAGCCTTAGTGTGTGTGTGTGTGTGTGTGTGTGTGTGTGTGTGTGTGTGTGTGTGTGTAAGGGAAAGCAGAGGGCATTCCCATAGACTCTGCAACTCCCGTGAGACCCAGTCACTTTCATCTCCCCATATCCTGGAGGAAGACAGCAAACCGAGAGAGAGAGAGAGAGAGAGAGAGAGAGAGAAAGAGAGAGAGAGAGAGAAAGAGAGAAAGAGAGAGAGAAAGAAAGAGAGAACAAAAATAATGTGAGCAGAACAAAAAGGGTGAAACAACTAAAGGTAAACTTGCTTTATTTGTGCTTTAGTGTAGCAGTGTTGAAAATGATTACAGGTAGGACAAAGAAAGTCTTAAAAGTTCTTAAGTAGGTCAAGTTTGGCATGATTTTTTTCCGCTATTTTTTGGCAGCGTTCACATCTATTTCACATGACCTCAGAGAAGTCTTTTTAATCAGTTCTACAAGGAACAAAACCCTCAGAAAAGCCAGTCTGAAGGAAACGTCAGGTGCTGCGAGATTAAAACTTTCTCGCAGTGTTGCGAGTGAACCCAGCGACACAAACACTCTTTTAACAGCTTTATTCTCTTCTTCTCCTAATTGCCAGGCACAGAATCCCTCATTTTCTCAATGTGAAACATGCCCCCCCATCCCTCTCTCTCTCGAATTCCACCGAATGCGTCGGCTCGGGTGTGCAATGCCGAGCGCGAGTGATTCGGGGCGGCGCGGCCTCAGCCACTAAACTTCCGATAAAATCAATGTTTAATTCAGATTGCTGGAGGCCATTGACAGAAACAGTGGAAGCCTTTCATCTACAAAGGGATGCATGGAGACTCCTTGCGAATCTCTCAGAATTAACGCACTCGTCGCGCGAGCTGTCCCATTTATTACGCCGAGCGCAGGCTCTCACTGACACGGGGAAGATCTGAGGAGCTTCATGGAGAGAGGCACAGCCGCCGTGAGACGAAGAGCTTGGGCCCTTGCTCCAAGAGCACATGTAACACGTGGCTTTGAGCCTTTTGAACCTCAGGAACATTACAGAGCTCTGAAAAGGACACAGCACCCAAGACCCTGCTGTCCCTCACTGGCCTGATGGCTCAACACCACAAATTGCTCCTCTGTGTTCCTCCAGCCCGCAGAAGATGGGGTGAAAAGCTGTTACCTATAGAGTGCTCTTCTAGTACAACTCTTCTAGTGAAAGTGCACTCCAGGTCTAGTGTTCAGGTGGGCCTGAAGACCTTAAGGGGTGTTAGGTTAGTGTTGGAATTAAACCCCATGGAGAAAGCTGAACATTACTTACCAATACTTACTAATAAAGGTCCAAAAAGGTTCTTTTAAGTGATGGATTAGAACAACCATTCATACACATGAAATGACAAATTTGAGGGACTTTAATAAAGTTCACACATACACACACATGTATAAACATTATGTAGGTGGGCCTGAAGACCTTGAGGGGTGTTAGGTTAGTGTTGGAACTAAACCCTGTGGGGAACAATGAGAATTAATAGTAACAATAAAGGTACCATAAAAGGTTCTTTGGTGATGGAACAGAACAACCATTCATACAAATGAAATAGCAGATGTGAGGAACTTTTATAAAGTTCACAATACACACACACACACACACACACACATACACATGCACAAATGTAGATGTAGAGTTTTTTAACAATTGAAAGGTTTCCTAGGATCGCACACCCAGGCCAGCTGTTTTGGTTGCCCCCGTGATCAGAAGGTCGTGGGTTTGAATCATCGACTGCCCACTGCCTCATTCAGACGAACAGGTTAAATGCAGAGAACAATTTCACACTGCTGACACGTTGTACTGTGGTGTGTTCATGCGTGACCAAAATTATGACTTTACATTTTTGAGTTTAGTTATTCAGAAGAAAAGCTGAACATTTAATCCATTTTATTTAATTTTTATAGCTTTATTATTACAACGGGGACCATCTCCAACCAGGAGCCAGAAGAGCATGAGGAAGAACTAAGAGGAGCCAAGACTCAAGAGAAGAAACTCCTGCGAGCATGAGAAAGTATTTAGACGAACCTTAAAAGGAGAATTCCTGAGAACACAAGGACGAACAAGTGAGAGGAGGACTCAAAGGCTAAATGACTTAAGATCAAGTGAAAGAAATCAAGGACTCCATCCTCCCCTAGGCTGCACCACAAACACTAATGTAGGCACTTTTCCTTTTTCTCCATTTCATCCAGTGGTGTGAAACCATCTGAAGTAGTAGGTATACTGCAACAGGTTGCTGCCATATGTTGCCATCCAGCCAAACGAACAAACTAACCCTTAGCAACCTAGAATGGTAAAATGCATTAAGAGGCAAGGCTAGTCATCAGTAGCTAAACTTAATTATTAGTTACCTCAGGAGTTACCTCAGGATCTGCTGAGAGAGGCCATGCCAGCTCATATGCATCAGTCTCTCATCAGAGACTTTTCTCAGTGCTAAGGTATTTCTTCGATATTTAAGGGTAAATTGGACATAGAAGAGTGGGCTAACATGGACAAGAACCCACTAGAGCCTGATATAATCCTTACCTGAATGTACTGGCATTGTCATCATGGCAGAGGCACAAGTAACCAAGCCTTAGAGAATAAATTATGCATCCTGTATCATGATTACCCCCCTGATGCAACCACACTCAACACAATAAAGAACACCATGTTTCTGGAAGTGCACATCTCAGACACCTGGACCACCACCTCCCTCACCAAAAAGGCACAACAGCATCTAAAGATGACTCAAGTGGGCAAACCTCCCTCCTCCCATCTTCACAGTGTTCTACAGAGGCAGCATAGAGAGCATCCTGACCAGCTGCATCTTTGCTTGGTACAGCAGTGCCTGCACTGCAAACACAAAGAGCCTGCAGCGGATTGTTAAAACAGCTGGAAACATCATCGGGGCGTTTCCCCCCTCGCTGCAAGACATCTTCCATAAGCCTTGCATCAGAAAGGCCTCCTGTAGTGTGCGCAACTCCTCACACCCCTCACACAGACTCTTCACACTGCTCCCATCTGGCAGACACTCTTGCAGCCTTAAAGCCAGACCACCCTGACTGTGTGAGAACTTCCCTCAAGCCATCAGACTCCTGCCGCTCCACTCACCCACACACACCTGAACTGTGAACTGACTGAACTTTCCACCTTTGCACTTTACACATAGCTACATGCACAAAAAACATTCATGTTACATCTGTACTTAAATACTGTCTCAGGGTTGCTGTATTTTTATAGACTATATACACTACCAGTCAAAAGTTTGGACACACCTTCACATTCAACAATTTCCTTTGTTTTTATTATTGGCTACATTGTAGATTAATAAACATCACCTACTGCTCTGATGACAGCTTTGCACACTCGGCATTTTTTCAAACAAATGGATGAAGAATCGACCTGGAATAGTGTTTAATTAACAGGTGTTCTTCATCAAGAGTTCATTAGTGGAATTTCTTGCCTTCTTAATGTGTTTGGGATCATCAGTTGTGATGGTGGGGTTGGTACACAGTTCTACTCCACATTGTGGCAAGAACCACTTAACTAAGTAAAAAACAACAGTCCATCATTACCTTATTACAGAACATATTCTGGTTTGTTTTACTCTTTTTTGTTTACTGCATAATTTCATGTGTTCCTTCATCATTTAGTTTGTTTTCAATATTAATCTACAATGTAGAAAATAATAATAACAAAGAAAAAACATTGAACGAGAAGGTGTGTCCAAACTTTTGACTGGTAGTGTATATATTGAACTATTGCTGATCCTTTGCACATATAAAGCACACATAATAACTTTTCACCATTCTGTTCTTAACTGACGATGATTTTTTCAGTTTTTACCCTTTGCACAGTTTTACTTCTAGTTTAGAATTTATAATTTCATTTTATTTATCTAAGTGAATTTTATGTGTCTTTTTGTACTCTGTAAAATTTGGAGCCATGCACTGTATACATGTATCTAACTGAGATGACGAAGTTTACTTTGACTTTGACTTTGATTCGTACATGTGAGGGCAACAGTCTGCAGTGCAACTAGTGCTCAATAAATCCACCACATTAAGGAGCCATACAAAAACACATCCACAAAATAGAGGCCATACTACAGCCTGGCATTCTCTTAAACTAATACACTGACACACTTGCACACATCACACCCCCCACACACACACACACAGCCCAAAAAAACAGCCCCACTCCCGGCGCCAATTCAAACATGCACATCTTATTACATTGACTGTCTACCACCACCTGACCTGACACAGACATCCTCATATTCATAAGCATCAGAGGCATAATTGAATAATTTTCTGCCAGGCTGAGTTATATCTCCGGGACTCATACATCTTTGTCTGTGTGCGACAGGCCCAGGCGACAGCAGCGAAGCCGCAAACCGCTGCCTCACATTAATGCTAGCTGAAGGGTACACACTAGCAAACAGGACCAATCTGAATTCATTACCTCAGATGGGCCACCTTCAAAGCCCTGGCCATTGCTGTGAGCCTGCATGCTGCTCTCCAAACACCGTCAACCACTAATTTTAATTCATCGTCCTCTTTTGAAATTTGTTGTTTATGCAATCCTAAAAAAAAAAAAGAAGAAAAAGAAAAAGAAAGAAACAAACACCGAGACAGGCACCGCTTGCTTTCGCAAAAGCATAAATAATTAGCATTTTGTTAGCGGAGGAACGGCTTGTTAAACAAAGCGAGGGGGCTTAGTGCGAGGAGCGAGGAGCGAGGAGGGGTGTTTGAAGTGCTTGTGAGTAATCCACATGAATATGAGCTTGCCCCGGAGCACCCAAGCAAGGCCGAGAACCACCAAGACACAGAGCGACACGTGACGCTCACAGCTGCAGCTCATTCAGGCTCCATTTTCCAAGGAAAGCACATCCAGCCTAGCACACACTAAAGAAATCACCAGAGCTTGAAACTCCCTTAAAATAAGTGCAATTACTTTTTAAGTAGGGAATACACACCCCTGTGAAAGCCAATGCTCTGCCTAGGTCTGTGTGAGCTCAGCAGTACTGAGGATTGCTCAAAATATTCAAGTTCATATGCTGTCTGCCATCAAGGAAGAAAACAGTACAAGATTAGTTACTTCCTTCACAACAGATTTACAGTCATGTGCAAAAGTCTTAATGTTACGTTATGTTATTTCTTAATTCAAAATAAATTAACCCTCCAAAAAACTTCACATTTTCTACAAATTGTACACAGTTACATTACAAGTTGACCATAAAAACTCACAAAACATTAAATGTGCCATAACTTTTGCAAAGGCCATTTTACTTTTATTTCCCATAATGTCAAAATCAGCAAATAAACAGTAATTGTATTAAAATGTTCAGAAGTGTGTTCTTTATAGAAGATGTGTGCTTATTTTCATGAAACATGTACTTTGGCCAAACTTTTGCATACAATTTAATGTGTTAATGTGTTAATGAAAAGATGTTGCAAGATCCCTCTCTGGGAAGGCAACCCTTCTGAAAAAAGACCATAAGAACCATTAGGATTAAACCTGCTGGATTTGCTTTTTAATGGGAATTGGCTAAAAGGTATTAATTATAGACCTGTAGTTTCCTGAACAATACATTTAAGTTCAATCAAAAAACATCAAAGCCATCTAGAATCAGTCATTAGTGACCTGATAAACCATTAGGATCCTATACATCGTGATATCAATACATTAGGAAAATACAAAAGACCATTACTTATCATATGAAAACTAAAGTAATTTAGTTTGCTTTTATGTGGTAAACCCATCACCTTCCCCTTTAACTGTAACTTTTCATCAAATTTCTGAGTTCATGACACCAATGTAAAAAACGTTTCATGAAAGCTGGCATAATCCTGCATAAATATAACCAGTATCAGATATCATTAAGGTTTATTTAGTCAATTTTGATGTAACTTCATCTAAAAACATTGCTAAGACAGCTGTTTTTGGAGTAAGTTTTTTTAAATGTTTATTTTAGTTGATTTTTAGTCCTGAAAGATTGCTATACATGTCATTTAGCCTTATGAACACTGGTCTTCAGTGAAGTATAAAGTTATAATAGTTTGTCATAAAACATTTTTGGTAGAATTCCATAAATTAATTCCCTTCCCTTACCTTAACTTTGACCTTTTCGGTAAAATGTGAAGTCACTAAAAATGACCATGACCACTGTAATAAGGGTTGGTATATCACTCAGCATTATTTTTCTTAAAACTGTGGCAACAACTCTTCACTTTTAGAGTGAGTTCTAATCACATATATCAGTAACCTATAGGCACAAATGAGTAAAGTTAAATCTCCATTTTAGTTGGCTCGGGAGGCATTTCGTGCAAAGTTTTTGTGTTCAGTGAGAGAATGGCTGCAGTTCTCCCGATTAAATGTTCCTTACTTTACTGGTATTTATGAACTTGCTCACAGTAAAAGGTACCAAATTGTGTGAAAGTTAGTTAACGTCAGTTGTAGTATTTATTACTGCTACATTTCTAAGCTACTTCTGAGATGAAGAACACAGTGTCAAAACTAATATCAACACTGTTCATGAAAAGGTCTCTCATTTTTCCTTTTTTTTTTGAACCATTAAATTTTGGACCATCACTTTTGAATGTGTGTCCAGATAGGGCTATTCCTCACAGAAGAACTGATGAGAGTGAGAAAATTATTTTGGTAGAAATATTTTGATGTTAACCACTGTAATTTTACATAAAGAGATCCTACAAATACACAATACTTCAGTACTGTACAAAAGTCTTAGGTACCTGCAAAAATAATATTTAAACTGTTTAGATGAGCAGTGAGGGTTTTTTTTTACATTAATATTACTAACTATACTAAATAAAACTACAAAGAATAAATACAACTGACATTCTACAGTAAACAGTGATGTTTTGTTCCGTATATCAGTGTGTTTCTTGAGCAATTCCAGTATTGTAGTTTCATCAGAAACCTGGTTTGACTCCATCAGTCCTTCATTAAATTAAATCAGGAGCTGCTGATGGAGTTTCACAAT
>JBBPCY010000032.1:12905869-12918369 GCA_037974405.1 Brachyalestes nurse | reverse complement strand
AGCTTCAAGCACCTGCAACAATTCTGTTTAAAAACTCTTTAGATGAGCAGCGGCTGCAGAAACCGAGGAAGAATCTGGAACCGAACACGTGTTCTCCTCACCAGCTCAGACATTGATACAGATATTGATACTTTGTACTGCTTTCTTTTTTGTTTGCATTTATTTTAATGTTAAATTGGTAACAATTTGCCCAGACAACTGTGTAACCAGTTTTTTTGTTTTTATATCAGAAATATTTTTTGATAATATGTACATGCCAGCTGTCGGTTTCACTATGTCACATTTTCTTCCTGATCAACAGAAATGAACCAAAATGGCAGTGATGATGTATATATTACATACGGGACATAATATTAATACTTTAACACAGTGTAAACAACTGATAATTACAAATTATGTAAAAAAAAAAACAACACATTTAAGTTGTTTTCCTTTAGTAGCACTATAAATAACATACAGGCAATATTTATATTATTATTATTATTTTTATCATTACATATAGATACCTATACGTACTACTTAAAAATACAAACCAGTGTGTGTAAAGTGTATTTCAATAGTGGCTCGGTTTTATTAAACAGCTGGCAGACTGCATTTTTGGTACAAATGCTTTGTGCATGGAGTGTATGCATCTCAACAGTGTGTGTGTGTGTGTGTGTGTGTGTGGCAGATGATGACAGCACACCAGGTGTCCCCTCAACAGGAGCTCCACAGTAAACACCAGTAAACGCAGCGAGGCTGCTGACAAGTACTGACCTTATCCACTCTAAACTCCATCCCTCCATTCTCTCATCCATTCGCATGTGCACTCTCCATCCATCTCCTGCCGGCAGGACAGTTTCTACTACTCATCCGCTCTCATTTATCAAAGGTAAGATAAATCCTTTATGAGAGAGACAGAGAAAGAGGGAGGGGGAGAGAAAAAGTCAGCTTAAGCGACATTATTATGAGGACAAGCTCAGGTTGTACTGTAAGGGGGCACAGTACGACAGTCATTTAAGACAGAGAGCAGAAAAGAGAAAGAGAGCGTGCAAAGAGACAGAGCGAGGCAGATGCAGAGAGGCAGAGAGAGGCGGAGGAAACTGAGAAAAAGAGAGAAAAAAGACGAAAAGATGGAGAAAGAGGATGAGAGAGGGGTAAAAGTGGGAGTACTTTTGAGCTCCTGGCAGGAGAGAGGCCAGCCAACCTTGACCAAATTAGATGAAGCGGCCCTCGGCTCACCGGAAATTCATTTCCGTGTTTGATCAGACGCTGAGAAAACCTGGAGAGCCTGAAGGTCAACCTCTCAACCCCCGGCAAGCAGGCCAGCTGCCTGAGAGAGGGAGAGAGGGAGAGGGAGAGAGGGAGAGAGGGAGAGAGAGGAGGTGAAGAGAGGAGGAAGAAGAGGGCCACTGAAGGTAAAAGAGGGCTGGAGGGATCAGCGGGTCCACTTGACCCCCCCCATTAGCCCGGCTCACTCTAATTAGCGCTAAGCTAAGTGCCAGTAATTAGCCCGCATTGTGTCACCTGCAAGAGGCCCCACACAATCTCGGCGCGCGTTGCTATGGCTACCAAGGGAGAAGAATGGATGGGGAGGAGGAGAGACAGAGCGAGGGATGAGAAGAGACACAAACAAAGCGTCAAGCAGGATTGGACAAGACGCAAACAAACCAGCGTGTGTCTTGGACACGGCACACACGGAGCTGAGTGGAAACTTCAGTGATGGAAGCGCACAGGAACAGAAGCAATGCACTAATGTTCAAACATATAGAAAAGTGAAAAAGAACTTTCAAGATTTAAGACTGAAGGTTCCTGATTTGTCATACACACAGTTGTACAAGTACAGCAAGTGAAATGAGCCCTTGAAATGTCTATGAGACTGTGCAGTATATATATATGTACAGAGAAAAGTCTAGAAATAAGTAATGAATATGTTGTAAAGTAAATAAAGAGGCACACAGTGTGAACAGTATGAAGTCTTCCTCTGTATTTAACCCATTCACCAAGAAAAGCAGTGTGCAGCCAGTAACACAGCATCCGGGGAGCAGTGTGTGGGGACGGTGCTCAAGGGTAACTCAGTGGTGCCACTGGCAGTCCTGCGATTCAAACCCATGTCCTTGGGATCACAGGAGCAACTCGCTAACCACTAGACCACCAGCTTGTTTATGATTGTAATATATACACATTACAAGCATATACAAGACTGAAGTAAGCAAATATAATATAATATAATACCTTCAGCACATCACAGTGTTCTGCCTTGTGAAGAACGTCCAGTAATGAGTACAGTAAGAACAGGCTATATGGTGCAATTGATTCTCTTTTAACAGACCCATATTTAACCTTTCACACCGTAAGGGCCAGTAATTGGGCCTACACTTAATTTTCCCTAAAAAGACACCTGTTCTTCAGAAATCAAGGGTATTTATAGAGGGCTTGACTATCTCTTCTGCAGAAACAGCCTCCACTCTTCTGGAAAGCCTTTACACTGTTGGAACTGGATTTTATTGTGTTAAGCCACGAGGAGCATCTGTGAGGTCAGGTCCTGATGTCGGATGATTAGTTCTGGAACAGAAACAGAACTCCAACTCATCCCAAAGGCACTAGATGGAGCTCCGTCACTCCAGGACACACTCCACTGCTCCACAGCTCAGTGCTGGAGGGCTCAGTACTCCTCCAGCCAGCCCTTGGCATAAGGCAGGGGGACCTCAGGCCCTCGTGGGGCGGCTCCAGAGCATGGCCACACTCTTCTGTGGAGATTCTACTGTGTGTGTTGGCATTTAATGTGTCAAACATTTTTTCTACATTTGCATGTAACTCACTATTTCAACAGTTCATTGTAGTTACTGAATTCACCTATAGGAAGTCATTATTATTACACCATTACTATAGGAAGTCATCTTACTGAACTATTCTGTACTGTGAATAAATAAGGCTGTGGTTTAATGGGATAAAGCCTGTGGTTAAATCAGAGCTAAAACTCTCTACACTGTAGCGCTGCTATGCAACAACAGCCAAAGCTTAAAAATACAATTCCAGAGTCATGGGGAGGATCTTTAACCTAGATGGTCCTTGACACTTTATCTAGTGTAGCCAAAGGCCCATTTGCACACATCCGCATACCAGACACACACACACACACACACACAGACACACAGACTCAGAGAACTACAGGTGGTATGAGCAGTCTGAATATTACTCAGAGGGGAACATACCAGCCTGACTGTGGGGCTGTTTTACATGGCCTTTCTTGCAGCCCCCACAGGGAATCTGTGTTTGGGATGTCATTTTAGACTGTGTGTGTGTGTGTGTGTGTGTGTGTGTGTGTGTGTGTGCACGGTGGGAAGCTCCATCGCAGAAGAGTCCTCCTTGACGCAGTGACTCACTTGCTCACATCCGAACGAGTCACCGCAGAGGTGCCTTGAATGTTCTTATTTGCCTGTGTGTGTGTGTGTGTGTGTGAGAGAGAGAGAGAGAGAGAGAGAGAGAGAGAGTGTGTGTGTTTGACAGGGAGATAGAAAAAGTAAATAACTCCCAGAAAGAGTGAAAGTTCTCGCTGAAAAAAAAAACAGGAGTTGCACTTTAAAGGAACACTCCATCATTTTCACTCCAGCCTCTACCTGAGATCACGAACTTGTTCAACTAGTTTCTCCAATTAGAATAACAGTGATTGGGCAGTTTAGTCCATCAACTGTGTACTCCTGGTTACCACAGACAGTGATCTCACATGTACCTGTGTTTAGAACAAAAACCTGTTGAATCAGTACATCCTTAATGAAAAGTGACTTCAGCATCTGTACATTGGCTTCTATTTTTTCTTTTTTAAAGTATTCATTTAAGTACTCTTTGTCCATCACTTTGACTTCACTCTGACTTAACGCACTGTAAAAATGTATTCAGTATTCAAATGACTCACTAACCAGCTTCTTTACTTTTAGGATTCATTCCTGCTGTGCATCTTTTGCTGTGCCCTGATCCAGATCTCTAAGTTCTCAAAAAATTAGTCAACATGTTCATTGCATTGTGGCACAAAGGGACAATAAATAAGATCATTAAAGAAGACTAGAGTGATACTATATGACTGCAGTTAAAAAAAGAAGTAAGGAGGCAAATGGGCCCTTATGTTTCTGTAGGAAAGCACAGAGTTCTTTAAATGAGCAAAACAAGTGACACCCTAGAAACGACTCCAACGTCCACAGCTGACATCAGATTCATTCACAACTGATCATGGAGAAATGATAACAATGCAAAGAAACTTTTAGTGTGTCTGATTGTAATGACATGGAGCAAAATAGTCAATCATAATCAATGACATAAACGGAGGAATTTGCAGGTGTTTGAGTGCTGCGCTCCTGGCAAGTTCAGTCTTTTCTGGTCTAACGAGGCCCCCTGGTGGTCACATGAGGCGTAACACCGAGTAGGTTTGAGTTGAAGTCAAATTAAAGACAAAATTAAGTCTTCGGACTCCTACTGTGACTTCTGACACAACAGTAAGTCACACAGTGTGTGAGGTGGGTAGCACTTAATTATATTTACTCAGGTACATGTACCTGAGTACAGGTTCACACATTTTAGATACTACTTCTACTCTCAAGTTTATTTGTGAAGTGCGAAACCAACTTTTTGCAGAAAAAAATAATTCAGCAACATTTTCTATGTTTCATTTATTAATGCCTAATTTTCATTAATTTACTTCATCTGTATTGCTTTGTTACTTGAGTCATCATTTCACTACAGTAATTATGACAAGTTATATGTTTAACTGAATGGCAATGAGACATCTGGTGATGTTTTAGACTGTTCAGTGCAAATCAGAGGGCATAACTGGTTTAGATTCATAATTGAAGATCTTTTGGTCCTGTTATTTGCAATACTGGATCATTTTCCTCAGTAAATAAATTTGTTTAACCGAGTTCTCTTTGTCTGCTTCTGTGACTTCTGTGATGAAAATTTGCTGTTGTTTGTCTTATTTTTGCAGAGATATAAACAATTCTAGAGGATTCACAAACTTTCAAGCTGTACATTGATTATTTACCATAAACATAATGAATAATTATTTATAAAACCTCATTTTTACAAGACTAACCTTTATCCCTAACAGTTTAACAGCTTGTTATGTTCCTGTGTCATTAAGACTGACATATGTTAATGACTTCTGTTCTCATTGGCTGCTCTGTACTGTGTATCTTAGTCCTTAGTCTCAGTGTACTATGTATCATAAGGCAGTTGTGGCTGCTGTAGATCCTAAATGGCTATAAATACTCTGATTTAAGTCTCCGACACTGTTTTATGGCAGTTTTGAGAAGGTTTTGGCCTAAAACTCATACATTGCTTTATTTTGTTTGGGAATGGCAGCTGCAGTTATAAAGGAGGCATTAACCTTTGCAGAAGAAGAGGAAAGCTGTGAGGATGCCCCCCACACACACCCCCTCATCATCACACACCGGGTTGTGTAACAGAGTCTGTCCCCCTGACGTCAGCCAGAGGCTCTCACAACAAACCGGGCAGCTCCGCAGTCTCTGGGGGACAGAGAGAGAGAGAGAGAGAGAGAGAGAGAGACATACAGAGAGAGAGAGAGAGAGAGAGAGAGAGAGAGAGAGAGAGAGAGAGACATACAGAGAGACATAGAGAGAGAGATAGAGAGAGAGACATAGAGAGAGAGATAGAGAGAGAGACATACAGAGAGAAAGAGAGAGAGAGAGAGAGAGAGACATACAGAGAGACATACAGAGAGAGATAGAGAGAGAGAGATAGAGAGAGAGATAGAGAGAGACATAGAGCAAGAGATAGAGAGAGAGAGAGATAGAGACATAGAGAGAGAGATAGAGAGAGAGACATAGAGAGAGACATAGAGAGAGAGATAGAGAGAGAGATAGAGAGAGACATAGAGAGAGAGATAGAGAGAGACAGAGAGAGAGAGAGAGAGAGAGAGCGACATAGGAAGAAAGAGAGAGAGACATAGAGCGAGAAACAGAGAGAGAGAGAGAGAGAGAGAGAGATATAAAGAGAGACACAGAGAGAGAGACATAGAGAGAGAAACAGAGAGAGAGAGAGAGAGAGAGAGAGAGAGAGAGTGAAAGTAAGAAGAGAGAGAGAGAGAAAGAGAGAACAAGCAGGACACACCCACACACTCATTAACTGTGAAGAGGTGAGCCTGGAGGCGGAGGGGGATGATGCAAATACTGGGCAAACCCAAGGATTCCCTCAAGTTTTGGGGGTAGGGGCACACCCACCCACACACACACACACCCACACACACACACACACACACACACACAGATAAGCCCCCTCACTGCAGACCAGGGCTGAGTGCAGCAGTATTGAAATTCAGCCACTGCAGAGCCTTATGCAACCAGCCTGGACCACACACACACACACACACACACGTTTTAGACACACTCACTTAATCTTACACACACACACACACACAACATTTGTGAAGACATTCCTTTGACCTGTAGCTCCGTAAACCTCACTCTAACTTTAACCTCAGCAACCAAAATGCTCTTTCTGCCCTTTCAGTTTTTCATTAAAACATTGAATTTGTGGTGAGAGCAGCACTTTTCATTGTGAGGACCAGCATGTCCCCAGATTTTCCTGTATTTCTACCATTACAAGACCATTACATTACTATACTTGTGAGGACATTCCATTGACCTGTGTAATACTGTATCTCAGTGATGCAACACCTACATCTAAAACCAATCTGAACCTACTCAAAATGTTCTTTCTGCCCTTTTAGTTTGTCCTCAAAAAGTTGAATTTGTGGTAAAAAAAACCTGCATGTGAATATATATATATATAGCCATGAAAAAAAATGAGACCTCAGTGTGTGTGCGCGCGCGCGCGTGTGTGTGTGTAAAATGCACAGGTCGGTGTTCGTTTCTGAACTACTGCAGTGTAAGCTGTGTGAAAAAACGCCTCCATATATGTAGTAGTGTTTGTGTAGCAGGGCACACACACACACACACCATTCACTCACACACTCACACCTGCAGTCAATTTAGAATCCCCAGTTCACCTGACAGTCGTGTCTTTGAACTGTGGGAGAAACCCGGAGACCCCAGAGGAAACCCAGACCACCACGAGGAAAACATGCATACTCCACACACACACACACACACACAAGACCAGGACCCGAATTCAAACCCCCAACCCCGGCAACAGTGCTACTCACTGCACCCCTGTGGGGCCACTGTAGGAAATATTATTTACTTTCCGCTTCCAAATACAAAAAAAAAGCAAGTTGGCTTTTGCATGCAACTGTAGGACGGTGAATGACCAGCCAGACTTGTATAGTAATAGTACAAAATGGTGCAGCACTGGTTAAGGCTGATCTGCTAAATTACTGAAATTAAGCTAAAAGTACCTTATACACACACTATCAGTAATTCAAGATAAAGTGAGCAATGTTTTTGACCAGGAGACCCAAAACTTTTTTTTCCAGGGATCCAAATTGGTTGTGGTGAGCTGAGGGCCTTGAAACAAAACACTATACAGGCAGATTTCAAATGACATTTCTAAATAATTTGTTGCTAAAATACATTGATAATGTAACGTTATGTACAGTATAAAATGATGCTTTCATTGAGTGAATGGGTGGGGTGACGGTAACTTTCAGATCAAACAGGTGCAATCTGTAATCACAGTGTACATATGTAATCAGTGTACATACTGTAATCACAATATACAGTGGTGGAAATACTTATAATAAATCTCTAATTTATGAGGTAGTTTCATTTTTGTGTAGAGACAGAATATCAACCCAAATATCAAGAAAAAACATGTTACATAAAAGTTCTACATTGATTTGCATTTCACTGAGCGAAATAAGTGCTGCAAGATTTCAATCCATTATAATGTAGCGTGTTACCAATGGTGTTCTTAGTGACTGTGGTCCCAACTGCCTTCAGATCATTAACAAGCTCCTCCTGTGTAGTTCTGTAATCCCTCACCTTTCTCATGATCGTCCTCACTTCATGAGACTGAGGGCAATTGATGGTCACTTTATATGTCTTCCATTTCTGAAAAATCGCACCAGCTGTTGTCACCTTCTCACCAAGCTTCTTGCTGATGGTCTTGTAACCATTCCAGCCTCGTGCAGGTCTACAATCTAGCCCCTGACATCCTTTGGCAGCTCTTTGGTCTTGTCCATGGTGGTGGAGAGGTTGGACTGGAAGACACTGATTCTGTGAACAGGTGCGCTTTATACACATTACGAGTTCAGATCAGGAGTCTCTGTGATTGATTGTAATCTGTGTGCAACAAGTCTGGCTGGGTTGTAGGGGATCAAATACTAACTTCACTCAATGACATGCAAATCAATTTATAACTTCTATGTAACATGTTTTTGCTTGATTTTTGGTTGATATTCTCTCTCCATAAAAATGAAACTACCTCAGGAATTAGAGACAAATTCAGCAGGCCATCAAATAATCATTTCTCCCACTGTAGTCATTTAGAACAGTTATTCAACAGGTTCTGCAAAGATTTGGGTCAGCATGGCTCGTTTTTGGAATATAATTTACTACTGTTAATAGAGATTGAACGTTAAGTTGTACTTTAGATTGTATAAATAGGTCAATATAATGAGAATTCATAAGTGTAGTTCACACACAATACAGCTCAAACAGGCAAATCTGGTGAATAGCGACACTCGGTGGCAGAGCAGAGTATTACATCTCAGTTCTGAATAACGCTTATTACAGCGCTGAAAATCCTTCAGTTAGATCATTTACCCTATAACATTTATTGTAGTGGGCAAATGTGATTAACCATTTTGAATGATCCAAAATGAATGAAATAACAGCCCAATTAGTGAATTCATCTAATGTAAAATCATATTTACATAAGTGTAGTGGTTCAGCAAAGACAGTTCTGGTGTGCAAATGCCACTATGATGCGAATGTTCCCAAACAAATACTGGAAGTCAATAAACACCACAATAGTTTGATTTAGTTTCCATATAGGCTATATATAAAATGACTTAATTCACTTAACATACATGCAGAACATAGACCTAGTGTTTTAGACAACACAAACACTTTCAGACAAGTAGGTTAGACACTGGAGAACTGCCGTGACGTTCAGAAGTCTTTGCAACCTTGAGGATCTGGGGGCAGTTTGTGAGGGTTTTGAATGGGTGCTAACGGGATTCCGCGCCAGTCCAAAATTACCCGGGATGCCCGATGGCCAGTCCAGCGCTGGGTTCGATACCCGTACGGGCCAGCTTTCCGCCTTTATAAAGAACTTTCCACAGGGATCAATACATTTTTCTGATCTGTACCTTCCTTTAACAGAAGCGCGTCCATGCTTCTCCATGACCTCGTCTTTGTTTTGGGACATAAAAAGCCTTTGGGACTGTTGCGGAACAAATTCTAGGGAATTATTTTTCTCCTTGCTATGAAGTCTGGCATCTTAAACAAGCGTCGGCGTGAAACGGCGTGTAGCCTGGAGCTACTCTGCAGCCGTCAATATTTAAGCGAACTGCCGGAACCATAATGTTTATTTTTAGGAAGAATAATTAAATCGCAATTAAACCAAGGAAAAAGACAGCCTTACCAGAACTTTGTCAGCCGAAGATTTTTTTTTTCGGATCTGCATCAATCCAAAATTGAGCTTGAGTGCCCTCCGTTGACGGAAATCCGTCGTAAAGACGGAACACTTTAATCCATGGGTATCTACACACTTTAGAACACACCGTGTTGCTTTTTAGCCCTCAGTTCATCATTACTGTGTAAATAAGTAAATAAACAAAAAGCTGCCCCCACAGAAGTGCTTTAATCGTCTTTATTTTTCAGCATTTGCAGTCCAGTCAGTACTGGGTCCTCTGACATTACCGTTTCGTCCTCATTCTCAATAACAGTGGAGTATTCACAATTAGCACAAACAATACATTAGTGCTGAATATTCTCTCACAATTTAAAGTCCTATGCACAATAATACTGATCTCAAACACGCGGCAGAAAAGAGTTTAAAAAAAAAAAAGAAATATGAAAAGGGATTAACAAATTGAAGTGTGTATGCAAATAAAAAAAAAGGCATTCCAATACCAGAGATGCTGTGATGCAGAGAACATGTACCATCTCGCCCTCAGTGCAATCCTTTGTCAAACCTGTTGGCATAACAGGATATGGAAAAAAAGGAGATAAAAGCAAACAAAAAACCCTTTTCTTTAGTGTTCAGCCTCTATAAGCTGATACATAACTGGTTAATACAAAGAAAATCCCTTTGCTCTGCAAAATTCACATAAAAATACTTAAAATGTAAGAAATCAAGGACACTAATACTTTGGCCCTTTTAAAAAGAAACATGAAATTAAATTTTATTTTAAATACGTTATTCTTACACACTGCTCCAACTACTGACTCAGTTTTGTTTTGGGGTCGATGAAGTTTCTGCATTCTAATAAATACAAGAAACCAAAGAGAATGTAAGAAAATGTAAAAACAAATGTCCATCGACACACTCAAATGGTACTTTTTACAAGACGTTCTTTACAGGCCTTCTGACTATAAAAGTGATAAATGATTAGATTGAAAACAAACACTTAAAAAAAAAAAAAGTAGTAAGAACCAAATGAACAAATGAAAAAAACGTCTGCAAAGACCACCATTAAAGAGAGTAAGGCAAGCAAGCTCATTCTGTACAGTCAGAAGCATTAGAGTATATACATTTATATTCCAGCAGATTCACAGAGAGACCAGCCAAGCTCCTACATATGACATGACGTACATCTCAAACATCTCAAAAGTACGAGTCCTGGCCTAGGATCAGCCCACTTGTCCAGAATAATAGAGAAGAATAAGGGAAGCTGCTCCCGGCTCAGGACTCACTTGAGAAGTTTGGATCATAGTCCTAGTTGTTATTTTCGTCAGAGTTTTGGCGCCCCCCGTTGGATCTCAGTAGTAATTACACTTGATAATACAGCTGGCTAATCTCAGCTGGAGACTGAAGTCACCCATTCAATCCTACACCAGCATCCTTGCCTCTTTTAGACCCACCATGCTCTCCTAAGCGCCACAACTGGCCCTGCATTATATTTTTCAAGCAGCATAGAAGGAACTCTGCTGCCTACATGCCATTTAGAGCTGTAAAAGTCAAAGACAGACTCTGTGGGGCCATAGAGCACAAAGGTCAGAGTAGTTTCTTTTCCTGTAGGCCCAAAGGCCTGTGAAAGCAATGTGATTAAACAGTTTATAATGTGAACAGATGGTCACTTTAAAAGAAATGTAAAAGAAGCAGGTTAAGGTAATCTGAGCTTTTGATTGGGTTGCTATTTTTGAATATTCCCAGACCATTAGCAAAGCTATTACTAGGAGTAGTACTGTTATAACCTCAGTACTGTAACCACAAGAGGAATCTGCACAGAAGCCTCACTGCAGTGCTGAGAACCGATCTGACCTAGAACAAGCCTTTATTTGTTTCCAAAGAGAATGTAAAGGGAAAAAAGTTATCGGAATATAGTCTCCAAGATACTGTCTGGCTGATACTGGCTTAGTTAAAATAAATGAAAACACATGGGGGGCAAGCCATACCTGAAATGGCAACTAATATTTTATCAGCTAAGGAAAAAAAAAGCCAAAACAGTATACCTGACACCACGACACGGCTCTGTGCCACTTAGCCTCCAATACAGACCTATATAACCACTTAAACTGCTTAATAATGGTGCTATAAACCCTACTGTACTGTTACAAAAGGTGCAACTGTTAATTTGCCTAGCAACAGACTCAGTCATGTTAAGACCTCTGCTGCACAGAGAAGAGAGGGATGCTGAGTGAAAGCTGAGTGTTTCCAGCAACAGCTCTTCAATGCCAAGAGCTTATAGAGTATCTGTGAATTCTAGGAGAGATATGACCTCTCCTGAAGCATCTATTTTTTCAAAGCCTATGACGGATCATGTGTGGTGTGCAGTGAGAACAGGAGCTGTGCTCGCAGCTCTGAAATCCACTACAACTCTTCAGGAGACTCACTGCGTCTGCATACGAGAGGCTCCTAAAGCTAAGCCGTGAGAGCATGGGGTTCTTTCCTTCTACCTTTCACTTTTTAGCCTCTTTTTCTGTTCCCTGCTAGTCCCACGGTGTGAGTCCTACATGCTTAAAAAAGGTTTTGGCTGACTGGAAGACACAGTGTCCTAAAAACAGAGGGGAGAAGTGGGTAGAGTGTGAGAATACTGCGATGACTGCAGCCAATGCCTACTGGTCTAGTGCTTTAGCAAATATCCACTAACAGTAAGGCCTACAGAGAATACTGTGGGTACTAAAACCCTCAGCACACACGCACACACACTCAAGAGGAACAATATTAACACTGATGATGCTGAGCCTGATGAATATTACAGACCTTGAAAATGAATGAATAAGAAGATAAGCCTGAAGAAGCAAAGAAGACAAGCCTGGACAAACAGTGAGTGAGTATGAGTGTGTGTGTATGTCTGTATATGTGTGTTAGAGAGAACCTAATAATGTAACTGCATTTATATTAAAGTCTATGAAAAGTATTTATTGAATGGTGTTTGT
>JBBPCY010000032.1:12890794-12905769 GCA_037974405.1 Brachyalestes nurse | reverse complement strand
CTTCTTCATTAAGGTGATCAGACTAGTGGACGTGGTTTAGGACTCAGTATGACTTACTGTGAGCTGTAAAAATGAACAGAACTTCTTCATTAAGGTGGATCAGGTCTGTGGACGTGGTTTAGGACAGCACCACCTGCTGGTAGGGAGGGGATGATGCTCTGAATTTCTGTAAGCTGCTCACTTTGGGACTCCTCAAAAAACATTTAATTTCATTAAATTTTCTGTCATGCTTCCTTTCTCAGGAACAGGGTTTGAGTTCCATGGGTGTGTAGAATTTTCAGTATTTCTGATGGATGTGTTTCTGACCAAAACCACTTCTCCACCCCGACCTCATCCGTGTGTTAGAAACTGAGTGAAAAGAACTGATTTCCTGACGTTATTGTTAATCATAGTTAAGATAAACAAGTTTAAAATGAATATTAATGTTGAGGTAACACAGTAAAGGTAAACCAATCAAAAACTTCAGGGAAACAGAATAAATGACATAAACGTAAGATACTTAAAAACATTTTTTCAAAATCTTACGAATATATATTTTTAAAAATGCTAATGTAATAATGTGAACACTATTGTTAATACACAAATGCGAAAGTAAATATAAAAAAGCTAATCTTATTTAAATGTAAATATTTCTAATATGTAAATGCTAATTTAAATGTAATGAGTGTATAAATACAAAAGTAAATGTAATGAAATTGCTAGTTTCATAAAATTACATATATGTAATTATGTGTATATAAGTATGTGTATGTATGTGTATATAAATATATATAAAAATATGCAAGAGTTAACATGAAGTTTAAAATGTATGAATACTAATGTAAATGCAAGGAGAATGTTATTAAATTATGTTAAGATGTAATATAAATATAAAAACACTAAAGTAACTAACAAATGTGTAAATGAACAGTGTTAATGTAATAAATGTACTAATGCTGATGTCAGCAATAAACCTATAAATGCTGATGTAAACAAACAAATGCAGATGCATATGTAATTAATGTATAAACACTCATGTAAACATAGTAAACCTATAACCACTGATTTAGACATATAAACACTGATGTAAATGTAAAACGTAAACATAAGTGATGGAAACATAAATGTTGATGTAAATGTATAAACGCTGGTAACGATAAATGCTGTTAAATGTGTAAACGCTGCTAAACACAAACACTGATGTAAACATATAAACACTGATTTATGTATAAACGCTGATGTAATCGTGTCATGGCACAGATGCAAACGTGCCGCAGCCAATCAAGAGTGGAGAGTGCTTGCTGCTCAATGCGGCTTCTGGCGTCGGAGAACATGATGAAGAATCATCTAAATGTCTAAACGCTAAACGTATAAACGCTAATGTAATCGTGTAAACGTATAAACACTGATGTAAATGCTGATGTAATTGTGTAAGCGTATAAGCATCGATGTAAACTTATAAACACTGTAACGTATGAATGCTGATGTAATGGTGTAAACATGAATGCTGATGTATTCGTGTAAACATAAACACTGAACATATAAACACGTGTAAACATATAAACACTACCGTATAAATGCGGATGTAATCGTGTAAACGTATGAACACTGATGTAAAAGTATAAACACTAATGTAAACAAGTAAACAAATACTGATTAACGTATAAACGCTGATGTAATCATGTAAACGTAGACGCTGATTAACGTATACACTAAACGTATAAATGCTGATTAACATATAAACACTGATGTAAACGAGTAAATGTGTAAACACTAACATATAAACGCTGGTGTAAACAACACTAACGTGTAAACAAACACAAACATAAACGCTGATATAATCGTGTAAACGCTGATGTAAACGTATAAACGCTGATGTAAACGAGTAAACAAACACTAAAGTATAAATGATGTAAACGTGTAAATGTATAAACACTGATTAACGTATAAACACGATGTCGACGTATAAATGCTGGCGTAATCGTGTAAACGCTGATTAACGTATAAACACTGATGTAAACGTGTAAACGCTGATTAACGTATAAACACTGATGTAAACGTGTAAATGCTGATTAACGTATAAACACTGATGTAAATGTATAAATGTTGGTAAATGTTTAAACGCTGATGTAGCTGTAATCAATAGGGACTGAGTTAAGCACTGGAGTGTAAATGTGGTAGTAATGGTATGTATATCTTTATATGGTTCGTGTATACAGCTTGGAAAAAAATGACACCACTGCAAAAAAGAGACCACTCAGGATTTCTCTTTTATAGCTGCAAGTATTGAACTGATTAGCTTTACCTTAGATTTTAAGGACTGCTGACAATATTTCTCATTTCCAAATAAAAATATTGTTCTTTAAAGCATATTTTTAAAGGAAATGACAAAATAAGAAATTATGCAGCATTTACAAAACTTGAATAATTCAGAGAAAACAAATCACTCGTTCACTCAAACAAAAAGGCAATAATTACTTTTGACAAATTAAGTTTTACCATCCAACTGGTCTCAGTGCGAGAGCAGTGTTTACAGCAATGTTTATTTATATATTTTATACGGCTGGTCTAGTGGTAAGGGTGTTGCCCCTGCACTCAGAAGGTTGTGGGTTTGAATCCCAGGACTGCTAGTGTCATCACTGAGGTAACTTGAGCAAGCTACCGTCCCCACACCCTGCTCCCCCGCGCCCCCCACTGGTGGCAGCCCCCTGCTTCACTTGGTGAATGTGTTGTAAATACTGAAGAAAATTTCACGCTGTGCTGTATTCACATGTGTCCATAAATATATATATATAAAATGTGTATGTGTGCATAATATTCTCACGCCGTTAATTGGTGTTCTAGTATTTAGGTCTTTGTAAGGACCATGTCCTCACAATGTAAAGTTTGAGAAATTCTGCACAAGTCGGGACCTTATGCTGCTCCTCATGAGAAAACGGGCCTTTTTTAGTTATTTTTTTTAAACTGGGGGAAGCTTTTAGTTCCTGAGTGTTCAGAGATGTGCAGGGCCACCAAGTCCTCACAAAGTTAGTAATACACACTGCTCAGGTACTAATGATGTTTTCTTGTTTCCTCCAGATCCGTCGCTGTCGAGCGAGAAGGCGACTGGGCCGAACTCCGCAGCGCCGCTTGACCTCCCAGCCTCCTCGCACTCGGACGACATCGGGCCGGACGTGGCGTCGGCTCTGCTCCAGCTGATTTCCCAGCATGCCTCTGAGGGTAAAGCCTGCTCGGACCTGCAGCCCCCCCCTGCCTCCCCCCCAGCGCCGGAGCTGCAGGCGCAGTACCCACGGGACCAGGACCTCCGCTTCTCCCATGACTCCTGCAGGGAGGCGGAGTCATGAAGCTCTGACGGACGGCGGCGTGGTTTTATCTGTCGTGGCAGAACCTCGCAACTTTTTTTTTTTCTCTCCATCATTTCATCATGAGCGAACGCACGGAAGCGGCCCGAAGAGACTCTCGGAGTAAAACTGGTTCATTTACGCCGCAGTCAGAGGTCAGATACAAGGATTTTGCGTCGGACGCTCCGCTCACGCTTCGGTTCGTGAGTGTAAACGCCGAGTGCAGATCAGGGGATGGCCCGGGTTTTAGACAGGTGGGGGTGGGGGGTGCTCAGTTGCTAACAGCAACTGCAGATCAATAGGCAGGAGTTAGCATCGCGCTAACAGGTGGCTACTAGCACACAGTCATTGTTAGCATGTTTGGACAAAACTGCTCCTTAAACATCCTCCGAGAATCACAGAACGTCCAGCGTCTCATTCATTCACTCACTCCCTCTCTCTTCTGCCCTCTCTCTTCTGCCCTCTCTCTTCTGCCCTCTCGCTCTCTCTCTCACTGTCTCTCTCTCACTGTCTCTCTCTCACTGTCTCTCTCTCACTGTCTCTCTCTCACTGTCTCTCTCTCTCACTGTCTCTCTCTCTCACTGTCTCTCTCTCTCACTGTCTCTCTCTCTCACTGTCTCTCTCACTGTCTCTCTCACTGTCTCTCCTGAACAACATTCAAAGCTTGCCAGGCTAAAAGGCCAAGACAAAATCTTCACTGATATCCTTCATGTTACCATTCACAAACCCAGCCATTCTGTTGTGTGCTGTGGTTTGTCTATGACTAACACAATCTCCATTCATCTACTGTAACTGAGCTCCGAGGAATTCTGGATCTTTAAAATGCAAACTTGACAAAATATCACTATTTAAAAAGGGCCAACAACCTTCATTTGGACCTCAACAATATGTCCCTCTATTTTCTCTCCCACTCTCATTCTTTTGCACGCCCATAGCACATGACCAGCCCCCCTTTCTGCAGCTTTTTCACAGTCTCTCTTTGAAATCACATGCTGGTCACATCACCATCAGCATAAAAACGAGTTTAGACAATGGCTGCCTGCTGGGCTCCATTCAGTGAATCAGCAAGGCTTACTCATGCTACACAGCGGTTGTGCACTGCACTCGGTGTTCGATGTTCTGAGCAGGTGAATATGTGCAGTTGTGTTGTTACTATAGAAAAGCTTCAATAGGGGGGGAAAGAAGATATATTTCATCAACTTTATACCCTGTTATTCATATTATATCCTGAAATGTATGGTAAAATTACACTGCCCAAATGTGGGAAACACAACAACCTGATTTCACAACAATAACACTTTAAATTTTTCCTTAAAATGACAGGTTTAAAGTGGCCAGATTCATATAGTCAGACTGAAATTGCACAGAATGACATTGTACAATATGGGTAGAGAGGGCCAAAACACTGCGAAGCAGGGGCTGTTCCTTAACGAATGTGACTAGTGTAATGACTGTGCTGGATTTCACAAAAGCGTTCCGTTTTTAGCAACTAGAACATGAACAAAATACAACATTAGATTAGGATGGCCTATTCAGCAGATAACGCTAGCTATTATGCTATTAGGCTTCACCAATTACACAGGTCAACAGGTCAAATTCATCAGAGATAAGTTTATGTGGGTTTTGTAGTGTTTTTCATGCTGATTTCAAATCTGGGTTTAGTTTTTCCTGCACATACAGTTTTTGTGATGAAGTTAGTTATATATTGCATGACAGTTGGTATAATTAGCATATAATAATCATATGCTGAGAGTTTTTGAAGAAACAGTGGTAGCTAACTGACACTGATCATTATATCTATGCCACAGTGTGTGCCTACATGACTTCGCACTGAAAACTTGATTGGTGCCTGCGATTGAATAAAAACTGCATGCAAGTCAATTGCAAATCTAATATTACTTATAATTCAAGAAGTTGATGACTGAAAACGGCAAAACTGAAAGCAGGTCTGAAATCAGCATGAAAAACTGGTTTAGAAAAGTGTGTTGTGGTTTCTGATGATTAAAATCATCTCCCTAGTTAAGAACCACCACATGATGAGAAATAGCAAACGAAAGAAGAAGTAATGTGTCCAGAGATCTGATTTGAATCTGTAAATGTGTCTTGAATTTGAATGGAAATCTTATTTAAGTGGCTTTATTCTTTGCAAGTGTACCTGATCGTGTGGCTGTTTTAGCACGGGGTAGAGTAGCAGCGGTGTGTGTGTCATCTGTGGGATCCAGCTGCAGCTCCTCCTCATTCTGAATGAGCGTCAGATCCTGCATGCTGAAACTGCGCAACTTCTCCGACAACACACCCTGCCCCTGCACAACACACAACACATTATACATTTACACCATTCACATGTGTCCTAGCTATACACAAAACAGCATCTTACACACACCACTGCACACATAGGGCTGTCACTGTGTTCTGCTTGGCCATTGTGGGTTTTTTTGTTTTTTTTTTGTGTAGAACAGTGTTTTCTAGAACATATGCTGAGTGCCAGTTAAAACACTTTTACAACCATGTGGAATTTTGTGATAAATGTGGGTGGGACCATAACCTTACCATGGTGGATTAAACTGTGTGAAATTTCTGAATCCATCCAACACCTCAAAAGTACTGTCTGACAGCCAACAAGTCTGTGATTAGTCTATGGATGTTGCAAAGTTAGTATGGTAGAAAAACCTCCTCCAAATATCCATTTAAACACAATGAGTGTAAAAAATGTGATAAAAATAAATATGACTTCCTGAAAGTGATAGTTACAGTAGCATTTCGCAAGCTAGCGTGTGTTACTAGTGTTATCAATTGTACAGACACTGCAAAAACAGGGAGGGAGAGGGTTTTTATTGAAGACTTAGCATGACATTTTTAAATTAATAAAATAAATGTAGGAACTGAGATCATCACCCATGATCCCATTGCTATATCAATCAAATTTTCTTGGTTTATGACACCTACTTTGAAAATCTCTGCTACACACATACACTATTAGACATCACTGTACACGTCTCATTAACATTCCTTGTAATAAGGCCTCTATTACCTTAGTGGCCGCTGTGACCGCTGCTGTTGCTGCAATATTCAGCCCCCTCTTTCCAAACCGCATCATCGTCTCATAGCTGCGGTCCTTCGCCTGAGTGATGTATTCATCGATCTCCTACCCCCCAACACACACACAGGCAACACAGTTATTCCTGGCTAAATAACAAATCAAGCGCTCCTTTAGAAGCAGCAGGTGGTGTGAGAGGCTGTACCTTTTCTTTGTTGGACAACGTGGGGTGCACAAACTTTCGGTAAAGGACACTAGAGCCCTTTGTATATGGTGACAGCAGCCAGATCACAAAGGCAATCTTCAACTCAAAATAAAATGGAAACCTGTGGAAAACACTGGTTTAGGACAGGTTCCTATGAAACACATATCAAACAACTTATACATGATGAAAAGTAGACAGACATTTTTCATCCAACATCAAGTGTATTAATTACTTTGCTGCAGTAACAACCTCCACTTTAATGGGAAGGCTGTTGGAACACTGATGTTTTGCTTCTTTGATTGCTGATTTGGTTGCATTAAGCCACAAGAGCATTAAATGAGGTCAACTGATGTTGGATGATTAGTTCTGGATCAGTTAATTCCAAAGGTGCCACATCACTCTAGTACAAGGGTCGGCAACCCTATGTTGGGGCTCCCTGTGGCTTTGAAAAATAAATAATTTAACACTAGAGCGGCTGAAAGCTGCCTATACCAATAACGGCTGCGTACGTCAATCGACGCAGTGCCCAGTTTCGCACAAGACGCGTCCTGATACGACGCTGTTGCAGTTTGTTCAGGCGTTTTGTCCTGCAGCCGCCAGACAATCAGAATTGCATTTATTGGCCGAGTATGTGAGCAACACACAACCAAGAAATTTGATTCCGGTCGATGGGGTCTCTCAAACACAACAGTATAAAACAACAACAATATAGATATACGAGCCATGTGTGTGCAACTGAACGCATGTATTAGCAATAGCAGCATTAAAGAAGCTGAATGTCTGCATACTTTTAGACATGAGAGAAAGTAACAAGGTGAAAGATAACATAGTGCACTAATATCTTAGTAGAGTTGCAACAAATATTCAATAAAATGTAAATGCTGTCAATACAAATCAGACCAAATTATCAGGTTAGTGTTTCAGAGCTCTAATTGGTCTTAATGCCAGGACAGTCCAAATAATTTCTCACTGCTTTATATTGACAGGTAGATTGCAAAAACTGTACTAGGTAGCTAGGAACTGGATTAGGAATTGGATTGCAGAATGCATCAAGTCTGATATTGCTGAATTTAATGTGTGCACTGGTAGAAAGCAATTTCTGAAAGGAAAATCTACTAGAAAAAAAATGCTTTCAGAATTTGAATATGGAATAATTATGCAAACCGGTATCCAGTCTATATTTCAAAACACTTCTCATAAATGTTAAAATAAATGGCCACAACTAGGAGGCTGTTAGTAGCTTGCATTATAGAATGATGCTACATCCTAAATAACACAGTCCTGCCACCACAACTCATCGGGAAGATCACCTCATTTCATTAAATGATTAAAACAAAATATGCTTTACCAAAACATATCTTCTTTTACACTTATAAATATTTAATAACCCCACATTGTATTTGACAGAACATTGGAGGGGGGGGGGATTGAAATATCCCTTTGCTGGAGCTCCTATCATTATAGCCCCTCAGCAGTAACTCAAGAGTGTTGGAGAGTTAAGACTGGACCCAAAACATAAAGAAAACAAAACATTTAAACCAATTAGTACTTGATTGAACATTTAAAAAAGAGAAATATCCATTGCCAGAGCTCTGATATTTAAATCCCCACAGTGGTGGGGATTTAAATATCAATTTAGCAGAAAGTAGTAGTTAATTTATTCAAAACGAATGCATAATTACATCTGTGTGCCATTATAAGCAAAGTGGCAGGCATGAGTGTTCCACCAAACCAGAAACATGGGGAACAGATGAAAGCTAACACATTTTTAGCATCACTGATGTAATCACCACGAGTGGTGCCTGACAGTGGGATGTGTGAAAAGGTTCGACGCACCAGGAGAGAAGCATGTCTGTGATCGTCTCAGCTGTGGTAAAGAGCGCAAACACGATCCAGTACATCATCCATTTGACCTGAGGGAGACACACAAAACAAACAGCATTAGCCAAAGCACAGCAAAGTCGTACACACATGCAAACGCACATGTCTGGTCACGTGCTGCACGTAAACACGCAGAACCTCTCTAGCACCAGAAATTATGCATGACTGGGCTTAATGCAGACACAGGGGACTCCAGAAAGGAACAACATGGAAAAGAAGTGGATTCAAACTGCATAATCATAGTTGCCTATATTATAGATAGAGTGTTGAGACTAGATCAAAAGAATCATGTCCCCTAGATAAGGGATGAGCAATATAATGGCACTATTGTGATAAATTATGTGATATCACATCATAGTATGTCCTTCTGCGAACATCATGGATATCATTTTTCTTAAATTGACCAAGTGCATGTTTCATTACAGTTAAAGCATAATTAGCCATGTAGTGTATTCTGCGCAGCGCAATGCGGAAAGTGATGAATATTTCTTTTATGTGGCAGCACTTTGGTCCTAATTAATTCTTTGTTTAGTAAATTATTAAACCTTTAAACAAAAAAACTAAATATTGCGATTTCGAAAAAAATGTTCGGTATCATGATATTTTTCCCCCATATCACCCGCACCCCTTCCCTAGACAAATTAGAATAGCGCAAATCCAAGAACAAGAAAAGGCACAGAACACCATTTTATCATTTTGCGATTAACTTGATAAGATAATCTACGTATCAAGAACATTCTGTGTGTTTAGTAGAGAGGGGAACATGAGTATAAAGGGGGAAATCATAATAAGAAAAAGATAACTGATAGCGAAAATACATATTACCCACAGTACAGTTATCTATTATTAATTGTCTAAAGATAAGTGTTCTATTAAATAACTAACAACTGATAGACTAAACTCTATAAACTGATCCTAGATCAGAGCTAAAGCAGAGAGAGATAAAAGCTAAAAATGGCATCCGTGCCTGGGACACAGTCTGAACCAACCAACACGGAGGGGTTTCCATGGTAACCCGTGAGAGGGGACATCAGGAAATGAGATCTAAACATTGATCTATTTTTCCACATTAGAAGCACGTGTCTTTTTAAATAAGTGTTTTGGGTATTGCAGCTGCCTCTCATCTTCTCATGCTTCATTACACCGATCTCATAAAGCATGAAATTCAATGACTTCAGAAATAACACGAATTTATCAAATATCAATAAACTGCATGGATGAGATAATTTACTTGTGCAATTAAATCTGACAGCATCTGATCTGATCCTAGAGTTTTAATAGGGAGCTGAATGGTGGAATACTCACATACTCCTTGACGTTTTTCGTTTTCACAGCCTTATAGGAAGAGTAGGCAGGGTAGAGGGTCCCAAAGGCCAGGCTGTTGGGGAGAAGGAAGAGGTACATTAGTCTTTGGACCAGGACAGACTCACTCTGTTCCAGTAAACTCAGTGCAGCTCATCTTACAATGATCCAGCTGAATTAGAAGTTTTAAATTACAGTTCCAAATGTTTTTGCCCAAGCAGCTTAAACCAGGGAGCAACTGCTGCAAAAAAGGAGAGTTAAATGTCACTGGTCATCTTGTCACAATATGTTAAAACTTTCTCATTTTATTATGTCTTTAGCTCTTGTCCTTGATCTCCTGTATTATTTGGTCCTTCCGTGATCAATCGGTTCCTCAGAAAGTGGTCAATTAGGCCAATCATCCAAAAAGCAAATCAAAACAAGGCTAAACAAATCGTCAATTCACAATACAAGCTTTACATATATTTAACATAGAAAAAAAAAAGAAAAAAAGGAAGGCAAATTGGTGGCGCAGAGGGGTGGTCTCTGGTGCACAGGGCCGGAGCCCCGTCTCTGGTGCATGGGGCCGGAGCACAATTACTTAACTGAACTCAAAACACCTGATGATAATCCATAAATAAAACCCCAACTCTACATAACAAAAGTCCCACAGAAAAACACAAAAACCCCAACAAAAACCCACCGCGACCCCTGCTGGCCGCTAGGGGGGACGTCACAATAACACAACCACATTATGTAAAACCTGCCTCTATTTTCTACCATCATTTCTCCTTGAGATGATGAAAGGTAATTAATAATGTGATAAGAATTTGTGTTTGAGTGCTAATTGGAGAAGTTAACTGTAGGTTTGATTACACAGTTCTAACTAGTGGTGGGCTGATCCGGGTTTTTCCAGTTCCAATCCAATTCCAATACACGACTGTCGATAGAGACGGGGCTCCGGCCCCGTGCACCAGAGACGGGGCTCCGGCCCATGGACTGTAGCTTGGCTCCCGGCGGAGGGACTTCCGGGAGGAGGCCTGGTTACAGGAAGGCCATTACAGAGCTCCAATGAAGGGGTAATTGTGTTTTGTGATTGGGTCTTTGTTTGGGGTGTTGGGTATTTAAGTTTAGTTTGGACCCACATAGTTGTCTGTCAACCCTCACACTTGGCTTTGTTTTGAAAAGTTAAAAAATAAAGAAAGGATGAGTGAAACTAAAGGCTCATGGTGCTTTTATGCATGCCCGGAGGTCTTAGCTTGGGACCTGCGTCATGACAGTTGTGGTTTTATTGATCTTCAGTAAGGAGTGAAATTCACATACATACAGCACTGTGGAAAAGTCTCAAACCACCCCTCATTTCTTTATATTTTGTTTTGAATCACCATGTTGATGCAAAAATAGTGCTTTGTGGATGTCAGACTGTCTAATCTGTGAGATACTGAGTAGATTAAATTAAAGAAATGGGAACACATTTTAACTGACAGGCTGCAAAGCGCCTAAAGATACATGGAGCCTAGATAAAGGAGTTCCAATAACTTAGCATTCAGCACCACCAGTATACTGATCACCGCCTGGTCATCTGGAATCATCTGCTCCTGTTTCTGGACTTCAGTTAGATGCTCTTTGTTCTGCTTGAATGATTCATACGTAGGTCACTGTGTGTCTTAAACAAAAACATTCCTCTGAAACTGGTCAGGTTCAGGGACTGGACTGAGAGTCTTTGAAAGTCCTTCTGGAAGCCTGGAGACCTGTTCCTCAAGACCAAATTAAAATACAAGTCAACAACAAGAAGTCTGAATATGAAGAAATGAGGGGAGAGTCAATACTTTTGCACACTGCTGTACACGATGGTCTGGAGTGGATACTATCTGTTCCCCAAATGCAGTTGCCAAATTGCTGTTGCAAAATTAGCATTGCACAATGTCCACATCTTCTGCACTGCCATCTGAGAGGCCTCAATCTTTAAAGCATATATATATAAATATATATATATATATATATATATATATAGAAACAAGGAAATATAGCGATTTGTCATGAAATGTTGATGGAGCAGTGAATAGGTTCAGTGCACAGCAAAATGGCATTACAAAGTCATTTTTTTAAATTTGGCTTTTAGTGCGTTTTGGAAAAGAGCTCTTCATATATATATATATTGGAGAAGGCCTGCCTCCATGCACCGGGCGGCTGTTCTGGACTTTTCCAGAATGTACAGCTGCCAGTCAGCCCCTGTTCTACTCGGACGAAAAATACAAATGAGGGCTTGTTGGAATGGTATCCTGGAGATCTAACGAACTGTGGAGTTTGAAGTGTCTGAATGCTTTCCCCACCGAGATATGCAACTCAGAAGGTTGCGAGACAAAATTGGGACAGCTATAGCGAGTACCAAGTGATAAGAAGCATTTATCTGGGTGTGTGTATTTGTTTGTGGCCGTTGTGGCTGCGATAAAATTTTGTTTGTTCTACACTAAAGAGGGAATGTGCTTCTTAACACTAGAATGGCTTCTGCAATGATTGACGCAAATAAAAACAAATGGACTACCACAAACCTAAATTGCTGGTGAAATGGGTATGGTACTGTAGAATATACCTAGAATGGCAGCGAGTGTCAACTGATGTAATGTCATCAGAATCAGAATCACGTTTACTGGCCAAGTATGTGAGCGGCACATACAGGGAATTTGATCCCTGTCAATAGTGTCTCTCAAACACAACAGTATAAAACAACAACATGTAAAGACACAATGAATGAACAATACTCTGTGCAATATGATCTACAATAATGTACAATAATGTTTATAATGTTTATAATGTTTGCACAGTCAAAAATGAGTGGTTCAGGATACGATTAACTGTGACAAATAAAGACATCTGAAATCTTGAATCATATCTGTGTGGTGTAGGCATATGGTGACTGGTGCTGTAGGACTAGCACTGGGTCCAAAGTGTGTTCAGCTGTTATATCTGTGAAAGGTGCCTGCTTTGATGAATTAAAAGTTTAGAATATGTTTTGATTTTTAACTTCAATTGTTTATTGTTCTATGCTATCATTTCAGAAATGCTATGCTTTGAATTTCAATAAAAACTGGAAAAATTGAGGTATTCTAAAACATTTGACCGGGTCGCGTGCACACACACATTCTATGCACCTCTAAAGATGTATCTTTTTTTTTAGGCTCTTCTCATTTAAAAAAAAATATATTTTTTCTGAGTATGCATATTTCTTATCATTATCAGTGTTATAAATGGAATATAAACTGTATAAACTTGGAGGTAGCATTTTTCGACAAGGCAATACAGACTCAAAGGACGCCCCCATCCAAGGCTTCTGATTGGTCACCAGTGCTATGTGGTTTAAGCTTATATCGCCACCTGCTGCCTTGGTATGCTTTTGTAGGCGTTTTTTTGCATCTGCGTGTGGACGGAAATAATTTTGAAAACCTGTTCGTGTGGACGCATTTTTTTTTTTCAGAAACACCCAGGACTGAGGCAGCGACCTCTGAACCACGACATTGCGGGCTTTACTGTGTGTAGTCCTATATGTTTCTGCCAAAACAGTGTATAGTAAAAATTCCCTTTCTGTACACAATTAATGCTTAATGTGTCAGGTACAAATGGATAGTCCTTGCTCTGGTAGAATTTATTCTCTTCAAAAGATATGGGCTGTCAAAGGCACCTTGTGCAGATGTGACAACCAACCACAGAAACAAATTTTTTTTTTCAATGAAATATCAAACGAAACACATCTCATGTATATAAAAACATCAAATAAGTTTCATTGGTTCCTTTTTAGACTCTTTAGATTCAAACACGTAAATGTAAAATGCATAAATGTAAAACACCACAGGCTATAAATGTAAAACACCACAGGGTATGAAAACTACTACTTCTACTACTACTACTGTGAAATCTGAAGAAACTCGATTTCTCCTCAGTGAGGCATAACTAAAGAAAGAATGAGTCTTAATCAACATTCACCAATCATTACCCATCTCAGAATCACAGTTCTGACAAACATAACCTGGCAGACCAGGAGTGCAGTCTTTGCGGACCCACACACCCCATCTGACATTTTTAGCTGTTTTGGAGGCTAGTCCCTACATGTATTAGCCTAGCTAAGAAAAAACCTAACTAAATTCCAGCTCTCTCTTTAAACTGGTAATAATTATTTTACTTTCAACCCTAGTGTAAGAAAGACATGAGATGCCTCAAAATTTACTTTTGAATATGAAAAACAAATAAAGTTGTCTCACCTCAAGGTTATGCTGCTTTCACCTCCACTGTTAAGGTAGATGACCTCTGACACTACTTACGAACATTTCTGTGTCAGCAGTTTAGATCAGTGCCTTTTAATGGCTGAGATATGACTGTGACAACCAACTCCGCTCTCCCCTACTCAAGGATTTCCAGCAGTACATTGCCCAGAGCATCACACTACCTCTGCTGGCTTGCCCATAGTACATCCTGGTCTCATCTCTTCCCCAAGTAAGCAATGCACATGGCCTCCGCCGTCCACATGATGCAAAAAAAAACATGATTCATCGGACAAAGCCATCTTCTTCAGTTGCTCTATGGTGCAGTTGTAGTCTGTTGCTCCATGGTCCATTGCTGATGCTCTCGTGCCCCTTTCAAGCACTTTTGGCGAAGGATAGAGATTACCACGGGCACTAACCCATCATTAAAAATGTTGGGGACTCTGCCACAGTAGCCCCTCTGTTCCCGTCACAGTCCTTGTGAATCACTGAGCCTTAGGCACCCATGATCCTGCTGCCAGTTTGTCCTTCCTCGGACCACGGTCAGCAGGGACCTGCCACTGTTGCAGGACCCCCCCGCAGGCCTTGCGTTTTTCATTTCACTACAAACGCCTATAAAAGATTCAAAAGTAATGTATAGTGTGTACATGTGAAAGGTCAGACATTTATGTCACTACATTTTCTTCTTTTGGCAGCCTTCTGTAAAACGTGTCCTTCTTTTTTTTTAGTTTGGGTTTCTCGTGACCACCAGGCTTGTCTGTCGCTTCTGTGGTCAAAACAAATTGGCTCATCAAGAAAGCGACCTCATAAATCCAAAGACTTCAAGAGACCTTTGAAGGCTATAATTGCGATCAGCCATGTGTGTGAGGGGTGGAAAAGTGTGTGTGTGTGTGTGTGTGTGTGTGCATGAGAGAGAGAGAGCAACAAAAAAAGAGACATGATGACTAGAGCATGCATTCTAATAGCCATTCACTGTTATACAACCCTCAGCCAAG
>JBBPCY010000032.1:12865368-12890694 GCA_037974405.1 Brachyalestes nurse | reverse complement strand
TATATATATATTCGATTGTATGTTTTTTTTTTTTAATTATAGATTTTTTTTTTATTTTTTTACAAATACAATAGAACAGACCTTAGGTTAACATCTGGAACACCTTGCTAAAACCTTCTCTTTTATGTGAAACACACCTAATTCCACCTGAACACGTTCTCCACCAAATTAATCGACAAATAAATTAAATTAAGGTGTAACGTTACATGTTTTTAGAGGATGATAAATAAAGAGCTAAAAAATCTCTGTTTAAAAGGCTGGAGGAGCGTATGGCAGCGCCTCGCCGTTTAATTAGCATCCCTGTTAGCATCAGGGGCTGGAAAACAATATTTTCTTACAATATAACAGGAAATGTGTTGAAAAATGTGACAAATGTGTTTGTTTTGTCTCGTATTTGTGAGGTTTCAGAATGGAAGCCCCTCACTGAGCCCCGTGTGTTGAATCCGCAGCGCCTGACAACAAACAAGCGGCCAAAAAAATTACAAATAAATAAAAAAATAACATTAAACAGAGGATGCTACTCACACCACCATCCGAGAAATGATCCACGACACCATCTTCACTGCTGGGGGGTTACTCTGCAGCTCCGTGGGAGTTATAGCCTACCCCCCATTCCTTAAAATGATGTTTAATTCTCTACGAAGTGTCTGTCCCTGATGTCTCCGCTGGTCTAGTCCCTCAGAAGAACCCGGTTCTCCACCATCAGCCTGCAGCTCTGTCTGAAATCTGCTGCATGCTGGAGCTCAGGCAAACCCAACCTGCTCCTCTTAAAGAGACAGAGACCCCCTAACAGCAGTCTGTCCTTCAGAGATCCAGCGTACACTATATGGACAAAAGTATTGGGACACCTGACCATGACACCAACAGGGACTTTGCATTCAAATCCATAGACTTTAATATGGAGTTGGCCCCCCTTTGCTGCTATTACAGCTTCCACTCTTCTTGGAAGGCTTTCCACAAGATTTTGGAGTTTGTGTGTGAATTTGTGCCCATTCATTCTGTAGAGCAGGGAGGGGTCAAACTCCAGTCCTGGAGGGCCGTGGTCCAGCACGTTTTAGTGATTTCCCTGCTAAGAAACACCTGGTTCACCTCTCCAGTTAATTGTCAGGTTTAATTAATGTGTTTGAAGAGGAGAACCATCAAACTGTGCTGGACACGCTTGACACCCCTGCTATAGAGCATTTATGAGGTCAGACACTGATGTTGGACGAGAAGGCCTGGCTCACAATTTCCGTTCCAGTTCATCCCAAAGGTGTTGGATGGGGTTGAGGTCAGGGTTTTGTGCGGGACAGTCAAGTTCTTCCACACTGAACTCCTCCAGCCATGTCTTTATGGAGCTGCTTTGTGTACTGGGACACAGTCCTGCTGGAGCAGAAAAAGTTCTTCCCCAGACTGTGTCCACAAAGTTGGAAGCATGGTGTTTTCCAAAATGTCTGCTGATGCATTAAGATTGTCCTTCACTGGAAGTATGCATCCCAAAACCTTTGTCCATATAGTGTATGTCTAAAAATTGTGGACGCCTGCTCTTCTGAAATTGATCAGAGTTAGAGTCAGAAAACTTTACTATACCAAACGAAATGGCTTAAAGTATTGCAGACACACACAGACAAGAACAATATTAAATATAAAGTAAATTAAAACCTCTGCAGAAAGACTCTGAAAGATGAACCACACTACGTTATATTAAAACACCATGCTTTATTAGGGTATTAATAGAAGAGTCTGTCCCTCTTTAACTGCAGTAACAGCCTCTGCCTTTTGGGAAGGCTTTGTACTAGATGTTGAAACAATTTGATTGCATTCAACCACGAGAGAGTCAGCAAGGCTTGGATGTTGGATCAAAAACAGAACTCAGGCTCATCCCAAAGGAGGGCCCACACTCCAGAGAACAAAGTTCCACTACTCCACAGCCCAGTTGGCCGATGCTTGGCGTTGTGCATGGTTAGGCTTGTGTGTGGGTGTTCCAGAGGATCCCACTTTACTGTTTCTGGACACATAGTGAAGTTGCAAACATGCCATGATGGTGTTCCCCAACCCCGGCATGACCTTCACTATCTTAACTCAAAGGAAATTAAATGGATATAGAAACAGCAACATTAGACCTCCTGCTTTCCATGGATACTCATACTGCATACTAAGTCCACCACAATACATGGTTTTCTGTTCTGTTTTCCCCCCTTCACACGGTTGACCTCTGTAAGAAATGTGGCTTTGGGTTGCTGGCACAGCAGGAAGGAAAAACCATTTACGATCCCATTTCCATAACTGACCTTGGTGAAGGGGAAGAAATAACAGCACATAATTGAGTAGGACTGGATCACTTTGACTTGATTTTTAAATTTGGCAATGCCATAAGCATTTAAATGGTCATTCAGGAAATCACAAACATATCTCTTTTACAGATGTACTGAAATGTATTGAGCCTCTTATTCTACTGTCCCTAAAAGCGAAACTAATCAAAGCCTTATACATTATATTATTTTATATCTGGTGGGGGTTATTTTCTTGACCTGTGCAAGAATTAACTTCCATTGTTGTCCTTTTTATGCATTACTCACCCTCACGCTCAAAATGTTGATAAACCAATCATCTACAATATTAAAACCACTAACAGGTAAAGCAGTTAACATAAACATAAACATCTCATTACAATAGCACCTGGCAAGCAGTGGGATCTATTAAGCCACGAGTGAAGTCAATTATTGTGTTGGAGACAGGAACAATGGGCAAGCAAAGACATCTGGGCCAAACTATGTTGCCTGGATGATCTTCAAAACAGCAGGTCTTGTGGTGTGTTCTCGGTATTCAGTACTTACCAAAAAGGACTCCAAAGAAGAACCAGTTACCTGGTAACATGGTCATGGGCATCCAAGGCTAGCCCATCTAGTCCTACAGTAGAGCTACTGTAGCACAAAGATCACACCAGAGAAGGCAGTCTAATGCTTTGGACAATGTTCTTCTAGGACACCTTGGGTCCTGGTATTCAAGTGGATGTTCATGTCAATGGTTTTCAGAAGCACCTTGCAAACATTGCTCAGGAATGGTTTGGGGAACTAAAAAAGAGGTACTGACTTGGCCTCCAGCTTCCCCATATCTCTATCCGATGCGTGGGATGTGCTGGACAACCTAGACCAATCCATGAGGTCTCACAATTTAAGAAGTGACAAGTGTAAGTGTAAAGTGACCATTTGTCATATGTGAACACTCTACAGCACACAGTGTGAACAGCATGACATACTTTCTCTGCATTCAACCCATTCACCAAGTGAAGTAGCGGGCAGCCAGGAACTCGGCGCCCAGGGAGCAGTGTGTGGGGACGGGACCTTGCTCAAGGGTACCTCAGTGGTGCCACTAGCAGTCCTGCGTTCAAACACACTCCCTAAGCACTAGGCCACCAGCTGCCCCAAAAGTTCTGAAGCACCCAACGTGGACTTAAAAGAACCTAGTGCCTAATGTCCCAGTGCAGATACCACAACACACTTCCAGATGTCCTGTGGAGTCCATGCCTTGACAGATACGGACTATTTCAGAGGTACTAGAGGGATCTGCACAACACTAGGCATTGTGAAAATATCGCTTGGTTTAGTTTTGCATGCCCTTAAATGTATTGAGGCATACATAAAATTCCGACAACTGCAAAAACAGTAATGTAAGCATGTACATTTCAAAATGCTTTGTTTATTGCCGTGTTGAAGGAATCAAGAGACCACAAGGTTTCGTTTAAGTAAAAAGAACCGAACACAAATTCCTTAGAAATTTAGTTTGCACTATTTACAAAACAGGGCCAAATCCTTTTTTTGTAAACTTTATTTTGAAAAATCATACACACTGCTAAGATCAATATATATATTGATACATATTAATGACCAGTAGTCCATAACTGGAATTTTTGATTTTGAAATGACCATTTCTCATAGCCAGTCTTGCCTAGCATTCATCATGAGTGATTCAAATTACTTAATGACCTATAAAAAAAACCCAGAAAGAACAAGACATTTTCATTTTAGTTGAAAATAAAAACTAAAAATACAAAACTTTGGTCTAGTTCCCTTCAGAACTCATGTCCACATCGACCAGAGGGCGGAAGGATTTTTTTCTTCTTTTTTCATGCTTTTTGCCATCCTTTCACCTCCTTTACAGACAGAGTTCTCCTCTATTGAAGAAACCAAACCATTAACGTTGGCTAAAAAAGAAACCCAGTGCTCACATTTACTCATAAGGGGTAAAGAAGCTTATCCCTCATAAAAAAATCCATTAGCTTCTTTTTGAACAGTCCAACAAACTTTCCACTTTAAAAAAAGGAACAGACACTGACAGTTTAAATATTGGGGGGAAAACGCTGTTCAAAAAAACTAAAGAATGTTTTTTTTTTGTTTTTTTGTGTGTGTGTGTGTAACACTGATGAAGCACATTCTTCATCCACCCCGAAGCTGAAAGAAGTCTCAAACTGAGGAGCTTGTTCTGTGTGAGTACACCGGCCCTCTCCAAACACCTTTAAGTGCCCCATCAACATCCCCAGTGTCTTTGTGATCTCATTGTGATGATCCAAGCTCAGGGTTAGAGAGTCAGCCAGGAACTGGTGGGCCTACGAACGGACTAGTTTTGACTCATGAGCTTTCAGCGTTCCCACTGCGTCCTTCACAGCGTGGTAGATGATGTTTTTCACCTGTGGAAAAAAGTCAGAAAAATCAAGGCCTTACTCAGCAACAAAACAGATGTTTTGCACCTGAAGACAAAAGATCAGTCGTAAATACCTGTAGCTTGTCCTCATGATTAGTGTGTGTGGTGGAAAGATGTCGGAACTCCTGTGTCAGTCTGAAGCAGTGCTTCACGTGCTCTGGCGAGACGAAGTCTTCTGCCACCTTAATGCAACTGTACAGGTTGTGTACCTAGACAGACCACGATCAGTGAGTTTTACCTTTTTTTTTTTTTTACCAAATATTAAATAGGTTTTGTAACTATTGCAGTTAAAAGTTTCTCTCCGATGCTCACCTGATGGGGGGCTCCAGCAGGAATGAACACAGCGTCTCCCAAGAACTGCACAATCGACCAGCCCTGCACGCCATATTCTTCAAAAAGGCGGCGGCGCAGTATCTGGTCCAGATACCAGCTCTGATCGTGGATGGGGTCGTGATCTGGAGGGTTCTCCTGACCCTGCTCCTCTCCCACCTTTAACAAAGCACATTTAGGATTCATCAGTCTTGTCTCAGGTATAAAAGATTATTAGGTGTTACCACAAAATGGGTCAAATCAAGGCGGTTCTTTGTCATTTCAGCCATTTACACAGCAAAAACTGAAATTAAACAACATTCCTCCAGGACCATAGAGCAACACAAGAACAAAAACAGAAACACCACATAAGACTACATGACTGCAGACAAGACAAAATACACAAAGTGCAAAGAGAGCGAGAGCGAGAGAGAGAAAGAGCGAGAGCGAGAGAGAGAGAGAGAGAGCGAGAGCGAGAGCGAGAGAGAAAGAGCGAGAGCGAGAGAGAAAGAGCGAGAGCGAGAAAAACACGAGCAACAAAACAACCGAACACCACAACAGTGCGGTCGACAACTGAATGAATACAATATTAGGACAGATACTGTCTTCTAGCAGTGGAGTCATTAGTGTGCAAAAACGAAGAACGGAGATAGATAGTAATAAATAATAGCACAAATTATAGCAGCGGCAAGACAGAGGATGTACATCATAATAAAAATAAAGGGGTGTAAGGTGTATTTCATTTCACACACACAGGGGAGGGTCACTAGTGACACATGGCTGGTCACCAGTAGCCTTTAATGTAGTGCACCAGATTGCTAGTTAGTATATCAGTGTTTGGTTTCTTACAATAGGAACTCAAGGCAGTTCACATGCTCTGCGTTAGTAAATTAATTTAAAATGAAACTTAAGGCAATCATAAACAACTGCAGTTGCTATTACAATTTAAATATACACTATTTTTCAAACCGCAATGTATTTTTTTTTGCTACTACATCACCATTCCCATGTCTTACCTTGCGCAGAAGCTCACGGATCTTCTCTGCGTCTTTGGCGGCGTAGATGTGCCAGAGCGCCCCGGGTTTCTCCTTCCCCTCGTACACCCTTCTCTTCGTCATCTCATCCACATCGCCCTCTTCAATGGTGATCGCTACTTCTGTAGTCACAACACAGATCATCGGACAAGTGTGTACAAGCACACTATATTGAGCCTTTCCACAGATAGAGCTAAAACGTTGTTAAGTTATTCCCACTAAGACTTGGGCAGGGACTTTAGACTGCAGTGTAAAGAGGCTCATTTTCACTGAATGCAGACTAGGCAAAAATCTGTACTAAACGATGAGAGCTTTTAGTGCAGAACTCCACTTCTTTGGATTCAGACCTACAATCAAAATTAAATATAATCAGAGCGGAGCTCAGTAAAGTCGTATGAAAAGGTCTGAACACCCCAAGTCAAACTGTGTATTTTGACACACAGTGACATTTTATACATGAAAATTTAAACAATTCATATTTACTGTTGAGAACATTGTGGAAAAAAGGTTATATTCCACTATTCTTTCTTCCCTCATTTTTTTAGTAGAAATAAAGAGTAAACATGCAGAAGTGTGTTATTTTCACTAAGGCAATCAGCTAAACGTAATTAGACAGGGTGTCTAAATGTTTGTATAATGCTATACATTGTCTCTGAACAGCTACATTTAAAAAGCTCTACACAGTGATGTTAACAATTACCAATATTACAATAGGTTGCTCATAAAAGTCTCTAAATCCAGAAGCAAGGTAGAATTGTTGCTTACAAATGCAAAAATCCAGGTACATCAAAACATCAACACATTTTCCCAGTATTTCATGTTCTTAAAAAATGTTAGCACTGACCACTGAAATAAAAAACAACTCCACATACATGTTCACAATACAGAAAAAAACAATGACAGTGGTTTCATAAGGAGAAATGAGTGAGGAGGAGATTCCAGTACTACCATCCAATAGTATAGAATATCTAGGCCTCTATGAGTCTTTTCCCATCGTTTGAAAGCTGCATCATGTGAAGTAAGATTACTGCTGACTCATTTAGTATTGCTGGAAGGAGGAAGAGCTGAAAGCATATGACATCATTCACTCTGGAGAAACCCTTTATAAATAGCTAAGACTGCTGCCTGATTGACCTCCACAAGCCATAGATCTATGTGGGTAGCAGACTTTGTTCAGTCAGGCAAAAGTGAAACAGACGAGCAAAAGTGTTCTTAAGCTGAAAATTTGTAAATGAAAGGGTTGGTCTTCCAAAAATTGCTGTCACCAAACGTACTTCAGTCATTAAGTCCAAAAGCATATCATATCACTACTGGGCAAAATGTGCAATTTAAAACGTGCAATTTTTCTGGTGCATTTCTATTGTTATTGTAAATACCTGTCACTCCATTGTGTATATGTATGTGTGTGTGTGTATATATGTATCTACAGTGTTCTTATTTTTACATATACATATCCACTGTGTGTGTGTGTGTATATATATATATAATTTTTTGAATTCCTGTTTTTGAGGGGTTTATGAGCTGGAAACCCAAATTATGTACAAATAAACAACTAAGGATTTGAAATTATTTACGTTGTGAGCCCTGAATCTATAATCTATGAAAGTGTAACGTTTTGAATGGAATTATGGAAATAAATTAACTTTTCCATGATATTCTAATTTTTTGGAAAGGGTCTCTGTATGTATGTGTGTATATACACATACATATATACACACACACACGCGCATACTCTGTGTACGTACAGATCACTATTAGTCTACATATACAAATATGTATATATTTTTGAATACGGATGTCCATATTTTATATTTCTAGATTATACAGTGTACATTTTATACTGTACTGTTGGTATAGTATTTTTTTCTATTCTATAGTTTTCTTAATTTTTGCTGCTCCTAACTTTGTACTGTCCACTTCCTACCTTGACAAAGCAAATTTCCCAATTGTGGGACTAATAAAGGTTTATTTTATCTTATATGCATTTAGTTGTATTTATCAGAACAAGTTAAAACAATCCAGCAGTAACCGCTGAGCAGCATTATCAGGTGAGAGTAACATAGCTATAAAATATAAATATGAATATGGTTTTTATGTGCATTGTCACTGTAGACAAACAATAAAATGAAACCTTTACATTTATATCCTTTTTCACATTCAAATCTGTTTGAAAGAGGGGGAAAACTTTTTTCTGCCATTGGATTACATCATCCTGTGTACACGGAACAATGTGTTCAGTAGTGGTGTCATCTGTAAATAAAGTGGTGTAGGGAGTTTTTCTAGTGTGGATTAATAGGGTCTAAAGGGTCTAAAGGGACTAAAGCCACTGATAGACCACGTCAGCTGACCATTTTACATTTATACATTTTCACGCTTAATAGACTGATAATATAGATGCAACTACTCCATATCAGCCAATATAATTAACCTACTGATATATCGGTCAAGCTCTGGTAGTTTATCTATAGCCTTTGTCGTCATCAGTACACTGAAGAGCACATGAAGAGGGGTAGAAAGTGATGAGTGAAATACAGAAGAATGAGAAAAGGGTTAGTGAAGAGGGGCATGCCTAGAAGGGGAGATAAATTTAAAATAAAAATAAATGCACAGACCTTTGTATCCAGCGAGGTCTGCTTCTGTGAATGAGAAATGGTGCCACAATCAAAAGACGCAAACACCCTGGTGACCTGATCTAAGAGCCAGCAGGGGGTCAGGGTTTTATCAGGAGTGACTTTGGGATGTCCCAGTAAAGCTTCTATGAGTCAGCAGCGACTTGAAATGTATTAAGGGCATTTTGATTACTCAGTTGTTAGTCTCTAAGTTGACTGTGTGTGAATGAATACGGTTTCTCTGGGACAGCTAACCAGGACTGGAATCATAATCGAAAGGAGCAATAAGGTTTTGCAGGGCAGCCTGACAGAGTCCAACACTACAAGGAGAAGTTTTGCTACCAGACACTGTACAGCTTGAACAGCATCAGGGACAGAGAAGCACTGGGTTGACAAAAGACTCAGGTTAGAATAATGAATAACTGGAAAGCATACTGAAATGGGTTCTACACAAACACAGAACACAGAGGTAAAAAGAAAAAAGCGCAGGTGACACTGTAGGCTACTTCAGTCCAAAACACCTGACATCTCACTTCAAGCACCCTCTCTGACACAGATTCTGTGACCTTGAACACTTAATATACAAAGCAAACTAGATTTATGAATAAATAGCACTTATCTATAAAAAAAAGGTATCCATTCACACATACACAGAATGCTTACCATTCTCCTGGTCTTTATTTCCCTCAGGGATTCCCACGTACACCATCACGTTAACAGCATCGGACACATCCAGATGCAAGTTGGTAGTGCCAACCTTCCTGTCCTCCGTAGAGATCAGACCTGCAGGGAAAGGGGGGGAATGGCTAAATAGGTTAGAGTAAAAATATGAATTAAGATAAATTAAGATAACCCTAAGAAACCGATTGACAAGCCAGCATAGCACAAGCGCACCGCTGTTAAAACATGGTCTTGTACCAAAGGACATCCTTATTTGGAGCTTCTGTAAGTTTGGGTCAACAGTGGAATCTTAATAAATCACAGGAAGCTTCGTTTCGTGACCATATGTCATGTAAAATCAGAAATCTCAACTATTAAAAAAGTTTGTGTTTTGGAACTTTTTATGTATGTTTATTTATGTATTTTGGAACTTTGGAAAATGGTGTTGATTTTTAAAAACTTAAAAGTCTAAATAATATATTTTTTATTGTAAAAATATACAAATAAAAAGGAGAAAAACATGGTGTGAGAGGGCCTAGCACATGTGTGAGGGTGGGGCTGCGCATAAGTGACTTACTTGTGATTGTCAATAGTCGTACAGTTTTTTTTTTTTTTTTTTTATTATCTTATTCTAATACTACTGAATGTAAGCTGAAATTTTCCAAAAGCACCCAATATGAAAGTGAATTTTTATGTTTGCTGGTTAAATTACATGAACAATCTTTTTGTCATATTGGCTATTTTGTGCCGAAAAACATTACACACTGTTTAAGGACTTAAATATTAGAAAAGTACAAGTAAAACAGAAACAGGAAAAACACCCTCAGGGTTCTAAGGGTTAATAAGTAACAGAACTATAAGTAACAAATTACCGTAACAAAGGGTTATGCAGTGTAAGGCAATACAAAGCAGACAATATGAAAATTCTGGGGGGAAAAAAAACTGAAATTGAGATAAATGATCCTAAGAATAACAGGTCAGTATGTTTATTCAAGGCCATATGTATTTTACAGTTTAGAATTTGGTATGTTTCTTCTTGCACAAGAAATGGTGACCAAGTCATGAAATACACTTGCACTGTGATCCCAACAAGGTAGTTTGCTACTGTGTAAAACCAGGGCAGCAGTTAAATAGAATGGATATTAGCAGTATGAAAAAGGGGAAAATGCATCAGTTTTACCTGTTGATTTCACTTCTGTTGTGAATTCTGTTAAAACAATAAATAATCCTTGTTGTAGTACAATGTTTCACTTACCATATGCATTGTACATCTTGGGCCCCAGATCTGGACGTACAAAGAAGTTTGGAAGACGGGAGGCCAGGTTGAGTCGGCCATCTCTCTTAGTGTACTCAGGCAAAGGAAGGTTGTCCATAAGGTCATCAAACCTGTGAACATGAGACAATTCAGTGCCCAGGCCCTTTTTCCCCGAAACCCTGACAGGAACTTTAAAGAACATACAATAATAAACATACCGCGTAGGCATCATGTCTCTGAAATCTTCCCCTGGAGGCCAGTCTTTGAGTTTCAGAACCATAGGCTGCCCATCTGTACCCTGCAAACGTTCTGTAGGATTCAAAGAGAAGAGATACTGAAAACCAAAAAAGCACTTTTATCATACACTGGCTTGAGAATAGTTCTAGGATAATGAGAAGAACCTTTACATTGTGGGAGGTCCTTTCAAAAGGTTTTGACATGCTCATCTCATTTATAGCAGAACCATCCATTTTAAAGGCATCACTCAAAAGAACCTATTTTGGTATGTTTATTTATAAGACTATAACTGGTAAAGCTTAAAAATATCATCGACAGTAGATCTATGACTGGTACTGGCAAAGAGTTTAAGCCTTATCTGAAAAAGTGATTACACTTACTGGAAATGACCTGAAAGCCATCCCAGAAGTCTCGAACTTTGACATCAGAGATGATGGCACAGTTCCTGCAGTTGACTAGGTCCACATCCTGATCTCCAAACTCGTCACTGAAGGCTTCTGGCTTCCACAGAGAGCCGTTAAGTTTCTTGTGGATTCCTGACACCAGCACCGGCTGAATAATAAAAACAATAATGAATAATTCATAAGACCTGATTGAAACAAATAATTCACTACACTGCATTGCACAGTATTGCTTATTTTCAGACCAGATATGCATGATTAGAATCAGCCAAGATTGAAATTGGCAGATTTCTTGTTAAAACACAAGACCAGCATTCGGCCCATGTATTATTTTCAAAGAGGCAGATCTGTCTGGCAATTTTGTGATGCAAACAACAGGCATTTGAACTGTATTGAACTTTGGATAACAAATAACGGAAATGTGCTTGTTTCATGCTCAGAGCCGACCACAAAAATCAGACTTAAAATTAGCCATGAAAATACATGATTGATGCATCCCTACTTCAGTGTAATTTCCCCTACAGATCCTTCTGATTGACACATTGCAGCTTGGACATTTAAAATAGCTTGTGACACTCAATAATTATTATTTTATTATCTAATCTGTGTTTGGCCAGTTACAGGCTACAGATATGAGTTCATCGGCAATCACTTAAATTACATTTCTTGTCGAGGTAAATCTAAGCTGAGTAGGTGTTATGTATTCCAGTGATTGATGTGTCTGCCAAACAGCATGCAAATGTAAATTAACTTGACTTTACTCTGACCTATCGGTGGTTTACCCATGAACGTTCACTTTTTACCTGGCCCTGTTTCCAGCACTCCCGGAAGATCTTCCAGTTGCTGGTGTTGCTAGGGTCTTGCAGGCAGAGGAGACGACCATCACACAGCCAGGAGTGGGAGGTATGAGGGTCCAGGACGCTAAGCCCCATCACTCCTTCTCTACGGGGAATACATGCTTGCTCTCTAGTCTCTGTTGTTCCTGAGACCCGGCGGCCTTCAGCCTTCTTATTCTCAACCACGGAGGCGATTATGTGGTCCAGGATGGTTGGCAGACCTCCTTTCATCTTATCAGACTGCTAAAAAGAAACAGGACATGGACGAAGTGGTCAATGTTTTTCTGTCCTTAAAACTTCTGAAAGGTTTCCAATAGAAAAACTACCCCAGTATCACCTTCAGCAATAACAGGCCATGTCTGAAAACACTGATAAACTAATAAGGATCACAGTGTGCAGAAAAAAGACCACTTATAGTGTATAAATGTACTGCACAAAGAAAAGCACTGCTGATATGCATGGCTTCAAACTATTTGTATAGATGCCAAAGATGTTTGCACAGTACTATAAATGACCTTGTTTTGTTTTAGAATTCCTCTAATCTACTCAATGTTTATCATGTAACTTCTCCAGGTGTGCCACTAATGTGTAAATCTTATAACATTTGTTCTATAAGAGATAAGAAAAGTTAGGTTTCAGCTGTGTCCTGCGCTCAAGTATATTCAGACTATAATAGACAACTACTTCAGGATTTACATTAAGAAAACACAAAATGTCAAACTCACCCCAGATGAAGAAGAGAATACTGAAGGGAAGGGGACACCACTTTCAGGGGCCTGGGGCAGTTTGCCTGGACCAGAGTTGAGCAGGTCTCGCAGGCTGGTGCCTTCAGTTTTGGGCTGTGCTGGTCCAGAGCCCAACAGAAGGCTGTTAAACATTTTAGGGCTTGGACCTGATGGTTTGGAGAGGTTGCTGAAGGCATCCAGGCCAAAGGGAGCACGGGAGTCACGAGCCATCATGGATCGCAAAGAGCTTGAATCTGAGAAGGCAGAAGGAGAGTCCTTAGGAAGGCACAAGAACATCTAAACACCATGAGCACTCTGAATGATATTCCCCAGATAAATCTCAAAGAACAGAAGAACGCTTTGTACTTTAAATAATAATTTTGATAATTTAAACACAATAACATGTGGTTTTACCAACAATTTGACTAAAGGAACATGCATGGGAATTCTACTGAATATACAGCACTGTGCAAGTCTTAGACACCTATGTTTTTCTTAGTGTGTGATAAATGCAAACAAACAAGTAACAAGATTTGTTGTTTGTAAAAAAGTAGTTGATATTGTGTGAGCTGGCAAGGAGAACACAGGTTTGGTTTCAGATTTCTCCTCGGTTCCTCCAGCCATTTGTGAAATTCCATCGGCAGCTTCTGATTTAATTTAATGAAGGACTGATGGAGTCAAATCAGGTTTCTGATGTAAACTACTAGAACTATGGGCATCCACAAGGAACATACTGATATAAGGTACATAAAATTACTTTACGGTGTAATGTTATTTACATTATTTGTTTTTAGTTGTATTTAGAGTATTGAGTAATATTAATGTGGAAGAAAAAAAAAAAAGAAAACAGCTGTAAAATATTTTTGTAGGTGCTTAAAACCTCTGCACAGTACAGTATAACCACAGATTATAAAAACACACACCATACAGCGTGTAACAAAGCACACCAAACACTACCTTTGGAGTCTTCTTTAGCCTTCTGTGTGGCCAAGTCTGCGAGCCAGTGGAGGGCAGAGGATGGAGTGCTCTTGCCATCCTTGGAGCCAGACATCTGGGCAAGGACTGGCGTTGCAGCGTTACTGCTGGCATTGCTGGTGCCTGTTGATGTTTCAGCACTGCTCCCCTCCACACTAGTTTCCACTTTGACCGTTGTGGCTGTTGTGGGGTCCCCATCGGGGCGGGGTGTGGTTGAAGTGGAAGCACCATTCCCCATGCTGGATGCTGCACTTGACTATTCATTTAAAAAGAAATAAACACACAGATGCCATTTAAATATTTTTTGATAATGACAAATCCAAGTAATTTATGTGCAGCTAGCATAGACAATCTGCCAATGAAAATTTCATTTACTGACGTATCTTTATTTTAAACATGTGAATTATACTACCAGCTGAACAAGCTCAGAAGCTTTCAAGTAGTTCATTTTGAAGCACTAAAATGTAGTGACATGAAATCATACAGTATTTGGTCTTACTTGTGAAAGGCCGTTGGGAGCTGCTGGCCGGGCTGCAGGTTTGTAATGCCGGCTGGTGCAAGGACAATTGGCCTTGATTCCCCACTTGCCTCGTGCTGCGTGCACCATATCTCCTATATTGTACAGTGCTACAACGATAAAGACAAATAAGTGGTTAGCAGACACTGCATAATGCTGTGTTGGAAAAAAACCTAGCAAAGAGAGTACATATATATACACACACACACACTTTTCTATTAAATGTTTTTCCACTGAGGTCCACTTATAACATGTATGTAGCAGACAGAGTTATATTACTTTTTACATAGACAACTCTTCAACATTTATTTTGCCCTAAGAATAAAACAGAAAGCCTACCTGTGCCAGGTATAATTTGAGTAGGCATGAGGTTCTGGGGTTCATGAGGTTGACCTTTTGCACACTTCAGCCATGAGAAGACCTCATCATCAGGACCTTCTTCCTCCTCTCCTGGAATGGGAATAAAGAAGAAAAAAAAGGTGTGACTCAAACAGTAAGTCTAAATCTAGGAGTTTAAAATTATCCTCCCACAGAACATTTAACCAACAAATGCTCACCATTACGTGGCCGGTTCTTTCGTAGCCGGTAACAGTCTAGGCAGACACCGAAGCCACACTTGCGACACACCCAGTGGATGTTGAAGAGCGTTGTCTCACACACGTCACACATCTCCCTCACCCCCCGCACTGCTCGCTTCCACGCTACTTTTTCTGTACAAGCAGAAATGTAACGTGTGAAAACCTGGACAATACTTAAGGAAAACAACTTTTACAGACTGGTCAAACAAAGCAAAGGACAACAGATTCTCATTCACGAGATCATCCATCAATAACGGCAGATAATTCAGTTTCTTACGGTGAGGTTCCACCATCATCATGGCCTCTTTCTCAGACATAACAAGTTGGCAAAACTGGTCGCCTACGTTGGCCAGGATGTACTTGGATGTGTCCAGGTCAAGCCCATCCGGCGTACTTGCAGAGGGGAGCCACAGACCCATGGCCATGTTGTCACTCTGCTGTGGGCTTAGAAAGCCCTCCACACGAAGAACCCCCTTCTTCGTAAACGCTAACCTAGTACAGGAAAAGAAACATGTTTTTTTTTGGTGGCTTATATGAAGACCACAAAATTAGCTGTTTGGACCACTGCTAATTAAGGACAGATCCATACAAGGTAATAGGAGCATACAACTACATCATGTGAAGTGGATTTAAGGATGAAAGATCTAAGTACTGCATATGTGTTTGTATATATACACATCCACACACACACTATTTTTACAGATATTATATATTTATAAAGCAATCACTTAAATGCATTTGTACGTTTGGAACAGAACCAGCTTTAAATGTTAACACTTTTGACATCACTGCTATGGGGGTACATCACTCCAACTGGTTGTTTTGAATCGGGTGTCAGTGGATTCTTGTAAACAGCATTAGGAGCAATACATGGAGCTAGGAGACTTTATTCTTTTCAGTTTATGTGTCCCATGGCCTAATGTCAGGAAATAACAGTTTTAGCAAATATAACAAACTCACCTTCGGAAGTGAAAAAAGCGACAGGCCACATTGGGGTCGTCATCATCAGAGTCTTGGTCACGGGACTTGCGGTACCGCTCCAGACGACACTCTCGACATTTATGCAGGTGCGGTGCCACATTGATGCAGGAGCCGTCCTGCAGGAAGGCCTCGCCAGACTGCTTCAGCTTCCGCACCTTTCCCTGGTCCTTCAGCACCGACTGGCCAACTATAGCAGAACCACAACAGCCATCTACCACTGGGAGTAGCAGTGACCCAAATTCTTATATCAATGTTACACTCCTATCTTCTTTCGAGAACTAATTCAAATGAAAGAAGGCTTCATATATACCTCGAGTAAAACTACAAAACATTACAAATTCAAGCTTCTTAATATCTACACGATGGCGGAGTTACCTTTGAAGGGTTTGCTCCTTGGCCGACTTTTAGCAGCAGCCTGGGTCTTGAGCTTCTGTGCATCGGGCCCATCTGTAGCACTCAGCGGGATGCCAGGCTTCTGTCCCTGTTCTGAGGTCTCATCGGTCTCACTAAGGTCAGACAAGTCACTGTTTGAGCTGGAGTCAGAATCCCGTTTGCTTGTCTGGCCACGCTCGTCAAGGGAGAACTTCTGAGACATCTGGTCAAAGGGCATAGGGGAAGCCTGGCACTCTGCAAACGTACTTTCAGAGTCGACAGAAGCTCCAGCACTATCCCCTGTACTCTCTTTGCTAGATGTGAGAACCTGTGGCCCATCTTGGGGCAATGACGTGAAAGAAGCAGGAGAAGAAGAGGAGGAAGTGGCAGTAAACTGGGAAGACAGAATTCCCTTGGGAGGTTCAGCCATAGTGAATAAGTTTGGTTGGCTCTCAGAGGCAGATGGACCTTGACTGAGTATACCAGAGCCACTCGTAGGCAGCGCAGTGGTCACTGACGAGGGCAGTTTTGTAGCAGACAACCCACTAAACGCACCTGGTGAGACTGCTCCGCTATAAGCAAGAAATGGGTTGGACTCTTTAGAAGTCTGCAGAAAAAGGTTTTCATGAGTTTCTGAAACCTTGCTGCCTGAGAGCAAACCAAATCCACTAACAAGGCTCGCACCACTAGCATTTTTCATCCCACTCCCAGTACCACTCAGTCCAGTGGAGCCTGGACCCAAAGAGGTCCCAGGTCCTACTGTTGGTTTGGAAATGTCCCCCGAACCTACAACAGGGGTGCTTCCAATGGTGGGGAAGCCAGTGACCAGTTTCCCCAGTGTGTCTCCTCCTGCTCCAAAAGGCTTGCTCATTAGAATTCCATTACCTGCTGGCTTGGCATCAGGCACTTTTGGCTGCTCTTTCACTGACACCAAGCCGACAGTCGGTGAAGAACCAAAGAGTCCTGCGGACGCAGAGGCCACAACTGCCTTTTTCAGGCCATCAGAAGACGCAGCAGGCTTGAACAGGCTTGGTGGCTCCTTGCTCAGGCACTCTGACAAGGCAGTGAAGTAGTTATTGTCCTTCGTCTGGCCCTGAGTGATGCTCGGGCTTGGAGTTTGCGTCTGAGACATGCACTGGAAGAATAAGTTCTGTGATAGATCAGATCCCTTCTGCTGAGGTTCTTTTGGGTTGGCAAAGTAAAATCCGAAGGGCTTGTTCTCCTGGGAAGACCCATTTGTCTGTGCAGGGACATCACCGAATACTGCCCCACTGGACTGCTTAGGCTGTGAAGGACTGAATCCTGCAGCAGGCGTGGTTGTCTTGGGTGTCTGAAACACAAACAATCCCTGCAATTTAATATTACCTTACATATTTAACACATTTTTCTAAAACAAGTATGATAAACAGGCTTACTTGGCTTGCATCAGGGGGTGATCCCCAAACAGGGACCTTCTGGCTGAGGTCTGAGGATGCAGAAAGGACCACACTGGGAGCATTGTCCTGGGAAGGTGAGGAGATGGTGACAGGGCCTGGAGATATCAGAGCAGCGGTTTTTGGATAGCCTGAAAGAACCCCATCCTCCCTTTCTGCTGCTGAGGTTGTTGGGGAGGACTTGGGAGCAGGAGCTCCAGGCACCAAGTTGGGCATTTGGCCCAAAGACGGAAACGTGTTTGAAAAAGCAGACGGAGCAGGCTTCAAAGGTGGTGGCGTCGGAGTGGACGTGGGAAGCATTGCAGATGCAAGAGGTCCTGTTTTATCTTGACTCTGGGACGCACTGCCATTCTCCTTGATGAAGCTAACAGATCTGCCGCTGGAATGGTCCTGCTGAGAGGCCAGAGATATTACTTCTGGACTAGTGTTGGAACTCCCCCTCCCAGCTACACCTCCCAATCCATCCTCCCCATCTACCACTTGCCCTGAAGGTGCTTCTCCACCCCTCATTACCATGGACTCGCAGTCTTTGCTGGTACTGCTGCCATTCTGGCCGTCTGCTTCACCCTCCCCGGCTCCTTTAAAGCGTTTGAGGGTCATGTCCTCATCGGCTTCAGATGCAGTCCGTCGCCGCCGCCCACCTTCGCCTTTCCCCCCATCTACTTCCTTTCTTCGCTGATCTTGGCTCTGCAAGAAGATCACAGGAATCAGAACAGGTACACAGCTGAAAGATACTTACAACTACACTCATCAGGCAGTCAGATAGAGCAAACTGTGTATCAATTTCAGTTTTACATTTGTAAAATAAATAAAATGAATAAAAACGTGCAGGCTTAATTGTACCTCATCTACAGTATCCGCTGCCAGCATTACGTGAATGACTCTAGGATCAACCACCTGAGTCTCTTCACCCTGCAAAAGTAAAAGACAACAGCAACTGAGAATCCCAAGTCATGCACTGAAACCTATACACAGTGCAAAATACAAAACTTTATACAAAATACAAAAAATTGTTCTATGCTTAAGTGCAAAAACTATGAGAACAAAATGAGCACTGTGGTGGAAGGGACATAACCATTATCACAAACCTGATCCATTGTGATCTCCATGATGTGTGAGACAGGATCATGCTGAGAAACGAGCCCCAGTGCCCAGGGCTCTTCGAACTCCGGCTGGTACACCTGTACCCTCCGACCCTGGATGGTGTAGGGTCCTGAGCAAAACAGAAAACGCACATAGAAATTCATACCTGGCAATGAATCGCTGTTTGAAGAGTACTCCAATTAGACTGCCCACTAGTACTCTTTAGCAGATTCTTTCAGCAAGAACATACCTTTTCTAAGGATTTCCTGTAGCTCCGAGTCCCGGTGCCAGCTGCTCACAGCAGCATGGAGAGCCGGCTGCTCCTGCAGCAGGGAGTGCCTCACATCTTTCTCAGCCTGCAGAGAAACAAACCATCTGACCTTGCAGACCAATCTCATGTTTGCATGGGCCAAAGAGCTTCTTAAAAACAACATGCTTTGAAATATGCTTTGGGCAGGGTGACCCAAAAGCCAAAATTTATTAACACTGTTGATAAGAAGTGAATGCCTCAAGGTAGGCAAACAAGATTTCTAGGTTAGCTGGTAGTGCCATCAAACTTTCTACATGGCTAGTATTTTGGTCCAGCCTTTTCTTATATATACTTATATATACACACTATATTGGCCCACCTCAAATCTCTGTAGGGAGCTTCCACTTGGGAGAAACTCCAGCTTTCTTGTTCCGAAAAACTCCACAGGAACCAGGGACCCCAACCCCACACGATCCACAAGTGGTTGGAACACCTGAGGGTTTTAACAGAGAACACATTTTAGCAAAAGCATTTCTGCATGATGTTCACTCTACACCCAAATAGCAGTCCAAAGTGATACGCAAAAGCATTTCTGCATGATGTTCACTCTACACCCAAATAGCAGTCCAAAGTGACACACAAGCATTTCTGCATGATGTATACTCTACACCCGAATAGCAGACACGCATAAAAAAAGAAATATATGAAATAAAACACACATTTTCACTCCACAAACGAGTGACTAAATACTGGGCCTGTAACACTGATATGACAATAAAACGTGAACTCATGAGTCATAATACAACGAGTCTTAATACAGTGATGACTGTATCCATATTAATGAATTTTAATTAATTTAACACAACATGTGCAGGCGAGAAGCAGAGACTGAATGTGACAATTTTAGCAAACATATGCTTTAATAGTCAAATCATTTTCTCGTAATGCTTTATTTGTTTAATGGCCTGCATCTGAGAAAGTGGGGTTACTCGAACCCATTTTTAAAGCCGCACTTAGTAAAACGGAGCATGGAGTGAATTTCAGTCCTTAGTCTGTTGTCTCCTCTTGTGCGTGAATGAAATAAACATCTTTAACTAACTGTTGTTAAGGCATGTATGATCCTTCATAGATGTGCACTCAAGTTCATTTCTGTCACAGATGTGGTTTAGATGTAGCACAGTCAAATAACAACAAAAAGATATTGATATTTTCAAAAATGCTAAGCATATGGCATGTTATCCATCATATTATGAATCTGCTGACAATAGCCAGCCTTTTGTACAACATATTCAGGGCAAGAGTCATCCACCAATACCAAGGTCTTTAAATACTTTTCAAAAATCTTAATGGCACATAACCATACAAAAGTCTTGTTCTGCTCCCTCTTGTCTCAATATGTTGCCTATTGTTTATACAAGTCATACCTGCAAACATTTAAACACTATCTAGTTTTGGTGATGTCTTTAGACAGCATAGTAAACTATTTAAACTGTGTATTTGGAGTGTACACTCACCAGCGCGGGCCAGTGGCTGGCAGATGTTCCCCCTGCTGCAGAAACAGACTCACTTCGGGGGGCCCATACAATAGCACTCTCCATCAGAGCCGCTCGCACCTCCTCCCGATACACCTGCACCCAGGAACGCTGCCGCCACGGGTCCTCAAACTCCAGGAACACCTACAAAGAGGAAGCCAATGCTTTGGTGTACAAAATGAATGCAAGTAGCATGTCTAGACATAAATGGATGCAAAAAAACCCCCAGCAACACAGGAGTATGAAGTGTGTGTTGAGGAAAGTCTACTTAGGAAAAGTCCCTGTACATCAAACCATTAGGGAACCAAATTAGCTTCAAAAATGATAAGCATGGGACATATATAAGAAATAATATTTGAAATCAACATTCCATTACATGTATATTGCACTTGAGTGGCTGAAGTATCGCACTGATGTGCATTGTATTTGTAATACTACAGAAACATTTCTCTGTAATGTTAACCCAGTTACAATTCTAGTTTCAATTTCTACATTTTATACACTCATGTAAATTTAAAATATTGGATATTGGTCCAGCTCCCATTCCTACCTACAATCATTCAACAGCTATGACTTGAGTGTTTGGGAGCTGGGTGGCTTTAGTGAAGATTAATTTTTCCTTTAACAGAAAAAAATTGTGACCAAGAACTGTTATTTCTTTAAACTTTAGACGAATTATCAAATACATGTTTCCATTATTTTGCATGCAATTACCAACACATAAATAAATAACGGTTACTTGTTAAATGCTACCACTAGTGCAACTAATAAGAATACAATTATTATTGTTATTCTTATTGCAATGAAGTAATTTGTTTACTGTATGGTGTGAGCTTACTTAGCTTATTATCTAGCCCTCAAAACCTGCTAGCATTCCAGCTAGCTAACGTTAGCCAAGTATTCAGACGTGAAAACATAATAAAAATACATTCTGCATTTAATATACTATTCTAGGACTACTTAGGACATTCCCTAGATTGTAAAAATATTAAATACCCAATCTAATATTGTCGCCAGGGCCTATTAAGAACCACTTTAAAATCAAAACACACTGCTAGCGTAGCTAATGCTGGCTAGCTCACTTGCTACACGTTTTTAAATCATCTAAAACGGTCTTTTTTTTTTTTACAAAATAAGAAAATACATTATAGTCCTAACAAGATAAATATGTGCATCCAGAAGCATTAAGCATTGCAGTAGTCAGAAAGATGGATATCTTTAATTATCTTAATTTTCTTGATTAATACTGTCCGTATGTTTATCTGTGTTCAAATGACTAAGACTGCAGCCTTGTTTTTGTTGTTGCTGTCGTTTATTTTGCTTCATTGCACCCTTTTCTTGCTTTTAATTTCACCTAAGGGTGTTTAAATTTATTAATTTATACTTTCAAGCTTTTGCTTCAACCTATCTTTGTTTTTTTGTTAATATTATGCATCAAAATCTGATAACTTTTGTTAGCCCACCTGACCCTGTGCTATGGGTTGCAATGCTTGGGTCTCTTTTCCTAGATGTAAGTTAACGTTACATATTTGTACATTTTTACAAAAACGAAAGTCGTTTTTGACACTTTCGTTCTCCGCTAAACCTCCATTCTCTTCGAGTATTGCCTAATCACTCGTGTTTTCATTTATTAACCCTTCCGAAGGTGGGTTTCTGCCCCTACCTCCACCCCCGGGCTGGCCAGGCCGATCACACTGACCGCACGCACGGTGCCCCGGAGCCAGGCGGCCGAGTGCACGTCGCTGGCCGCGACAGGAGCTCCATCGCCCAGCAGCAGCAGCAGCCTCTTCCCTATCAGACCGAGAGAGTCGCCCATGTTTACAGGGCCACCATGAAGAGAGACTTCCTTCCTTCAAAACTCTCGGAGAGAGAGACGGCTGCAACGGCCTCAAAAAAACACCCCGAAAATGAAAAGCCCTTCGTCCGAGGAACCCTCAGATCCACTCGTACGAAGCTCTCTTCTCCCGGAGCCCGGGCTCGGTGGCTCTCCGGACCTACGCACCGCCGCCTCCCAGCAGACGCGTGAAATGTTATTGTTCTGTCCTACTGCTCCCTCTCCCCGTCCGCCATTTAGACTCTCAATAACCAAACGCACTCCTCGTACACACTGCAGCGCCTCTCTCCTCCTCCTCCTCCTCTCCCCCGAAGCCCTCTCTCCTCCCCCTCTCTCCCTCTCTTTCCGCCCGGCCGCTCCAGCGACCTCCAGCGGACACTGCAGCCAGGACAGGGCCAGCTCAGGGAACACGGATTTAATCAATCAATCAATCAATATTAAATATATAAATAAATAAACGTGTTACGTTCATATCATAGTCTTCACAGCCCACAGTGCCTATTTTAATTATTATATGTGTATGTGTATATTTATCACAAACAAAACAATATGTATATTCATATGTATGTGTGTGTGTACATACATATATATGTATATACTAGGGCATTAACACAAAAGTCGACTAGTCAACTTCAGAGGCACTAGTCGACTCTGCCTGAAGGAAGTCGACTACTCGAGTGTTTTTTTCCTCTCTCTGTGCCCGCTTGTGTGCGCAATGCAGTCTCTGCCTCTGATTGGCTGACGCTGACACACATTCCATGACTTAACCAATTATTGTAGTCCCTTCAAAAAAGGGGCGTTACCGTTGCCGCTTAGGTAAACACAGACAACAACAAGGCGAGAGACAAGGCAGCAGAGACACACAGACGTCACATGTGTGGAGATACTTCACTCTAGACACACACACAGCACTTCACTCTAGACACACACACTGCACAATCTGCAAGTCGGTTTTAAAGTACAGTGAAAGTACGGGCGTTCTGCAAGGCCATCTGACACGGCACTAATGTCATAAGAGGACCTCTGGGGGAAAATAAATTACAAGAAAATTATAGAGCAACTCAGAGCAGAAGGGTGGAAGAAGTTTCAAAAATGAAACAAAATCACTAGAAAAATTTCTTATATTACCAGTATGTTTAATGTATTGGAATTTGACACAAGCACTGGCAACAATGATCATGAAATCACCTTCTTTTATACTTCATAGAAAATAAACAAACAAATCATAAAGTTGACAGAAATCAGTTTCATAGCTAGACATTAAATTTCATTCTTTTAATGAAAGACATATTTTTTTCAATATCAAGAAAATTATGGAACCACTCAATGTGGAGGAAAAACATTATGTAATCATAATTTGCAGTTCTTAAACAAAAAGAGCCAGGAGAGTAAAAATGAAAGTCAGTCTGTAGCTAAAAGAGAGCTTGCAGATGATGGCGAGCTGTTGGACTCTGCTAATTGAAAGGAATCACATTCTCAGTATGGGAGATGTTAATTTATAATGGCTAGGATTATAAAAGAAGGAAATCAATGGTTGTGGGTTCAAATCCCAGCACTAATAGTGTCATCACTGAGGTACCCTTGAGCAAGGTACCATCCCCACACACTGCTCCCACACGCAGTGCTCCCCCAGACACTGCTCCCTGGGCGCCCCTCGTTGGTGGCAGTTCATCTTTACTTGGTGAATGGGTTAAATCCAGGGAAAGAATTTTATACTGTTCACACTGTGTTTGACACTGTTCACGCATGACTGTAAGGGGTCACTTTACTTTCCCGAGTTAGAATTTTTTTTTTTCGCAAAAGGCAGATCAACTCAATGACATGGCCTACAAACAATGTAGATCTCAGTTCCACAGAAAATGTATGGTGAAAATAAATTCTAAAAATGGGCTCATCATCCTGCACAGCTGATCTGTCACATTCTATTCAAGAAAGCTGGAAAAAGCTTCATGGTGAAGCTAATGCTTTAAAGAATTCAGGCCAGAGGAGGAGTGAACAGCACAAAAAAACAGCACTTTTTTGTTTGTTTATCTATCTATCTATCTTTCTATCTATCTATCTATCTGTCTGTCTATCTATATTTTTTACCAATGATTTCACGATATTTCCTCCACATTCAGTGATTCCATAATCTGATCTGAACAAGTAGGATTTATTTAAGCAAATGCAGCACCAATAACAACATATTTTGGCATAAAAAATGTAGATGAAACACCAAGTTCAAAGAAACAAAAAGCCCAGCATGTTCTAGTATTGGGACATAGAATGAATGGGCACAAATTTTCACATAGAAACTCGCCAAAATCTTGTGGAAAGCCTTCCAAGGAGAGTGGAAGCTGTTATAGTTGCAAAGGGGGACCAACTCCATATTAAAATTTATGTATTTGAATGCAATGTCATTACAAAGTCCCTGTTGGTGTGATGGTCATGCTTCCCAATACTTTTGTCCATATAGTGTATTTCGCCTTAAATGTAAGGGCGGCCTCTGCCGGCTGTTTAATGAACTGCAGCCTTTATGGACAACCAGGAGAAAATGGAGATAACATTTAAAGAAAAATCAGAGCAACGTAGTATAAAACAACAATTATGCATTGCTTGTACACATCATGTGACTTGATTTATTTCTATTAAAATATAGCTACTTCTGAGACTTATAAAAATAGTGATTTAGGACTGGCCTCAAGATGGCACCAGAGCTTTCACATATACATTCAGTCTCATTAAGTCCACAGCAAGTCCACTATAGTGTTCCCCAGCCCTATCCTTTTGGACTGACCACTGATTTGCACATTTTAATTCTGCTTTTACAATTAGCTTCAACCTGAGAAGGTCTGGCTCACAACCTCCGTTCCAGTTCATCCCAATGGTGCTGGATGGGGTTGAGATCAGGACTCTGTGTGGCCAGTCAAGTTCTTCCACACTGAACTCCTCCAGCCATGTCTTTATGTAGCTGCTTTGTGTTCTGGGACACAGTCCTGCTGGAATAGAAAAGGTTCTTCCCCAAACTGGGTCCACAGAGTTGAAG
>JBBPCY010000032.1:12849793-12864883 GCA_037974405.1 Brachyalestes nurse | reverse complement strand
CCTCCAGCCATGTCTTTATGGAGCTGCTTTGTGTACTGGGACACAGTCCTGCTGGAATAGAAAAGGTTCTTCCCCAATCTGGGTCCACGAAGCTGGAAGCATGGCGTTGTCCAGAATGTCTTGGTCTGCTTGATTTTATATACATGTGGCAATGGATATGATCGGAACACCTGAATTTAATAATTAAAGTGCTGTTGGTGGGACACCAGGCCCGAGATTGGAAAATGCTACCCTTGTAAACCCACACAGGACTGGAAGAATGAAGCCCCTTCCAAGCTTATGCCTTATCATTAGTTTTTAGAGACAGGCTGCTTAGTTAAAGGATGGCTTTGCGTCCCCTAAGGGAAGAGCAAGCAACGCGAGAGAGAGAGCTCTGCTTTGTTTAGGCTAGTCTTCTGCATGTGCAGCTGTTGAGTGGGCGTTGAGGGCTTTGGGAAAGGCTTCCCCAGAGAGCCGTTTCATGTTACCTGTAATCATGTTAAGCTGCGAGCACCACATACACCTGGTGTGTGTTTGTGCATGTGGAGGGATGCTGTAAGTTGGTGTCGGTGAGTCACATATATTGGCAGCTGGAAAAGGACATTTTTAAGTCTCTGTTTTTGACAAATGTGATTTCAGACTGACTCTTTCTCATGTAACTTCAAGAAGAGACCTTGTCTTCACCACAAGAGGGTGGCATGTCATCATGTCAGCAAACTGTCACATGATAAACTGTCTTTTCATGAAACATCATAATGAACATCACTAGAGTTGCAAAACCTTCCACTCCCCTTCATGGAAACTACACTGCAGAATCTGCTGTTCTGATGTAATGTCATGAAGAACCATAAATGGAAACTAAGCTGCAAAAACTGCCTGAAGTCATGAAGAAAAGAGTTGTGGTGGTGAATCAGTTTCATGCTTCCACAGCGCTGTGTGGAGGGCAGCAGTATCAACAATAGCGCTGTACCAATCCACTATTCACTACAAAAGGCATTTACATACATCCACCTGACCAGCCTACAACAGTATAGACTCACTCACTCACCTTGAAGTCATAGTTTCATCCCAGGACTGCTTTTAGAACAAGGTTCAACAAAAAACAAATTATCAGAACACAGTCCCTTTACATATATGACACTGTAAGGCATATAATTTTTTTTTTCAGCAGCCGAATTTTTCATCTATATTTAATTATATAATACCTGAGTGTGTGTGTATGTGTATATATATATATAGGCACCGCTGGAGGCACTGCTGGGATTCGAACCCAGGGTCTCCTGTCTGGTAAAAAAAAATTAAAGGAACACTTTGTAAACACATCAAATGTCAGTAGCCTCCACCTGTTAAACCATTCTGTCTCATTGTTTCCCCTCTAGTGCACTAGTGCCCCTTTGCTTCTGCATTGACCAGATCAGTATTTGAGTAGTTTAATTGACTTGATGCTATACTCTGATTACAAAGTGTTTGAGCAGTATATATATATATATATATACAGGCAGAGAGAAATAGAGATAGAGATAGATAAATCGATCGATGTGGGCGGGACATCAACATTTGATTGTACCATGAAAAGCAGGCATTCCAGAAGCAAAGTCTACAGACAAATAGTTTTACTCTAGCTCCTGGAAACACAATTCAGGTTTTAATGTTTATATTTATTACCACAAAAAAAGAATACCAAAAAATTTGCTAACATTCAGACAAATCTGAGTACAAATGATTCTAGCTTGATGGGCATGAGGAACAGTGACCAGTGAGTGTGTGAGCACATCTCTCATTGTATAAAAAGCAAAAGCATCAGGCAGTAATGATGTTCACATGTCTTTATCAACTGACCATCAAAAGAACACTTCAAGGCTAATTGTTGATCAGGTATGTTTGCAGTGAGGATCGTGCTCGGTCGTCCTTGCTAGCTATTCCCAAACATACTATTTATGAGGACCATGTGGCACCATTGTAATAACTTCTATAATTAGTAAATGTCCCGCAGTGGTAAATATAAATTTGAGAGCGTAATTAAAACCAGTGTGCAATATGTAAGACACAAATAGTCTTGTCATCATGGATTACAAAAACACTGGCCACGATGGATCTGGAAGCTCATCCTCCCTTTGCCTTCTAATTGCTGTTTGTTTGTATGTGTGTGTTTATGTGTGTGTGTGTGTGTGTGTGTGTGTGTTTTTATCTACATTGCATAACTATACACACCAACATGTGAAATAACTATAGAGTCTTCAATTAAGCAAAAAAACCCCACATTTATTAAAGGAAACGATAAAATATAACATATATACATCTCTTTAGTGGTCCCTAGAGAGGGAACAAATATAAAATATGGGATTATGTAGTCAAACTGAACTTAGGCATATCTTCTGATAAAAAGAACCCACCCCACCTTTCCAAATGTAAGATTCCAGCTGCAGAGGGCCTACCACTGGAGAACACTGATGATCGTTTCCATTCTGGCTCTGGACAGGGTCAGGGGCTCTGTGCCAGCGTCAAAAACGTTGTCAGTGCTTTGTAAAATGAAATTAATGCTAAATTAATTTCAACACTACAAAATGCCCACATAGCCTACACTTGACACAAGGAAGTTTGTGCATTGAAGAATAAAACAGTATCCTTAATAATTGCAGCTGCAAAATACGATGTATGTTTATTTACTGACACACTCTGTAGTACCTATGATCAGAGTTTCCCTATGAACAGAATAAGTGAGCCGTTCGTTTCCAGGCAGGCCAAAAGCGCCGGGCCACCGTTTGCCGTGACCTCTGCCTTTTCCGCGGCCGTGATTTAGCGATGGCATGCTCTCGTGTTGGACAGGGTCAGAGTGTCTGTGCCAGCGGCGACACGGGCATCACTACTGTGCCAAGCAGTTGTGTGGCGTGCACTCAGCCTGTTCCTCCAGCTCAGGGCAGGGGGTGCCGCTGTTGGACGGCTTCAGCAGGATGTAGCGGGTGCGGTGGCGCATGCCTCCGCGGGAACACGGCCCCACGCACAGACCCCACGAGGACCACAGGGACACCTCGCAGTCCAGCGGCGTCTCTGCAAGGACACAGACCAAACATGAACAACCCGGAACATGTTATTTAATCAACGTAAAGTGAGGATTTGACAAAAATACAATTTACATATGTTCCCCTCAAATACAGTCCATCAACTTTGCTTTGTGGAACTGACTTTATTATTTTCACACTGGAGTTATGAGCCTAATCTAGCTCACAATTAACGGAAGATTGTGGATCACACCATGTCTTCTATGTCTTTATTGACGCAAAATGGCTTATTATAATTTTTAGTAGTGCATTTTCTGATTTACAATTGGTGAAAACAATTTTGTAAAGGAAAGTCTTAGTCATGTCGCTGACTCTGAATGTGAGGGGCAGTTTAACCAGGCGGTTTACTGCAGCAGTCTTTACTGAAGGAGTCTCTCTAGAAACGCAACATAAATACTCAATTATGTGTTAGTATATCATGTTTTGAAATTTATGACCCAAAATGAGGGCCTGGCTCTAATAGTCACAGCCCACCACTGCAGGTCAGGCAGTTTCAAATAGACGTGAATGTGGATTTTTATACCATATATGATATGGATATCTACAAAAATGCATAAACAGACAAAATCAAATATGTCAGGTACTATTGTCTTTAGTTTCATGACATACATTTGTGTCTTTTTTCACTGATAACAGTATGTCAGTGTCAAAAGCCACATACACTGATCTATGCAGTTTGTGGTGTGTCATGATCTTCATGAGGTACATTTAAATACCGGGCAAACTTTTTAAAAGAATACTCCATCGAATAACAGTGCTGACATTGGAAATAAATTGAGCTTGGTCTAATTTGCCTAAAATAAATTGGCCTGTTATTCTACCTAATTTTTACCAAATAATTGACGAAATTGTATTTTCATGTTTATGTTATATAAAGGCTTGTGTTGTGAAGTAAGCAAAACAGCAGGACATGCAGATTCTTGATCAAGGGTTGTTTAAAAACAACCCAAAAACAAAGCTTGTATGAAACAAATTCCAAAGGTCTGCTGTTGATTCTCCACAGAAGTGGACTGGGAAAAAGCCCTGCGCTGTTTAAAAGGAGGGGATGACGGACCCATGCAGAGCGTCATGAAAGGGTTTCGCTAGAAGAGAAACAGTAAACAGTGTCTTGATAAATAGAGCGCTCGGGACAGTGTGCTCTTCTTAGAGATTGCATTTGAATTCACCCACTAATAATCAATGTAAGCAAGTAAAAATTGTCTGTATCCATTTATTACAGTCCTTTCAATGAGGATCTTTAAGCCATTTATACTGGTGTATAAATAGTGTATACTGGTGGAGTTTTTCACGAAGCAGGATTCCTCTTTTAACCAACTGACTTTGCCAAAAGTCAATAGGAGGAGAGATCTGAACCATTCCTTCTGCACAATCTTCTCTTAGAAACCCTAAAACCTTGGATCCTCTCTAATCGGTTTATATTTTCACCTGAGAATTGCTTGGGCTTGGTGTGATGTGGCAGGATGTGATTGGACACATGGTTGTGCTGGCGGTCAGGGGAGCGCGACTGTCTCTTCAGCCATATGGTGGCCAGGGGGGGCAGCTGTGGCAGCCGAGGGTAGTAGAAGGAGTTTGCTGGGTGGTTTGGCTTCTGAGATGTAATCTGAAGCAAAAACAGAAATCATTTTGAAGCCATTTACCCCCCAAGTGATATCGCTCAACTAGAACCACCCAAATTCTGAGGAACATTCTGAGGAACAAGTGATTTATCAGAGCACACCTCAGAAAGCAGTACTTATGGAAAGTGCGTGCAAGGCTGATAACACATGTGGAGATAAGAAGTAACAGCATTTCTTTCTGCATGCGTGTGTCGTCACAGGTGAGGCTGGTGGAGCTGAAAGACGTGTCCAGGGATGTAATTCTGTAATTACTTTTGGGAATACGCTAAATACACAAATGTTTCTGGAGATATGGCTTACACAATGGCAGAATAGTAGCAGAACAAAAACAAAGACTTTTTTTAAGTCTTAGAATTTTGACAGTGATTGCATATTGAATATTATAGCACTTACCTGTCACTGTCAGTTATATTAGGAACCAATAAATCAATAGATTTGGTGTAGGTGTAGGTGTAGTGACTGTGTGTGTATGTGTGTGTGTGTGTGTGTGTGTGTGTATATATATGTTTTGGTTTTCCACGAATTTATTTAATCTAAGAAAAAAATCTACAGTTATTTTATATGATTCTAACATTTCAAAATGTATGCAAATTCAGGTGGGTGCACTTTCACAGCCCTAGCTGTCTCACCATGGTGATGTTCTCGGGGGGCGTTGTGGGAAAGTTGGGTGAAGAGAAAGTAAAGCCGCTGTCTGTCCCGGCGTCAAACGGGTGCAAGTCTAAGGTCACCTCCTGTTTCCACTGCCCCCCCTCACACATGTTGAGGCCATCCACACCCACAAACCAGTCCGGACTGGGAATCACTTTCACCATCAAGGAGAGCTGCAACATGGTCAGAAACACACACACACACACACACACACACAAACCAACACAAACTGTCAGAAAAGAACTTCTCCTCTGGCAACATGCTTTGTGTCCTGAATATGCTTCACTGGACTACAGTAATTGACATCATAAGTCACATCTGAAGAATTTCTTTGTAGCCATTTCCAACATTTCCAGTCTCTCCTGAGTTTGTTAGGCTGAAACTTTGTGGGGTGTTTTTCCTTTAAATGGTGATGAATGTTTCCTGTTGGGCAATGACCTCATGCAGGAAGAGCCCCTAGGTCAGGCACACACACACACACACACACACACACACACGGCCCTGTGGGACATGCCTATTTCCAGATTAAGAGCAAAAGCTGATATGCAGCCAAGTTCTTGAGTGGACCATGATCTTTTTTTGTTCTCTGGCATATAGAGTGCAACCAAATGGACAGTTCAGACCCACTGCTGCTTATTACTGGCATCACTTCTGAAAGGCTAGAATCACCACGTTGTTGAGGCATGAGGTAGCTAAGGTTACTCCAAGGCCACGGTCGGGACAAAGATCTTAACTTTTATTATCGTTCACATTATTGTTGCATGTACATGCGGTACTCTTTAAAGTAAAAGGTGCCTATGGGTGATGCCATAGAAGAACCACTTTTAAGTAACTGTTTAATGGAGAGTTCTTTTACAGCTCAGTCAAAAGGTCCTTTAGACCTAACAGTAATTTTTCTCAGAGATACAGCCCACATTGGCACCTGTATTTTTAAGGGTTCAAATGCTTTGTGTGAAACTGATGGATCTTGAGTGATGTAACAAAGTTTCAACTTTACATGCCCTGTACTTAAAAAATGCAGAGATGTGGTTTTAAAGGCCCGGCCAGACTCCCTTTACTCTTCATCTCTCCTCTCCTCTACCTCCTCCTGTCCGAGCACTGCGGCTTTTCCAGGAAACCGCCCTGCTATATCAATTTCACTGGCGTAGAAAGGCAAATGTGGCTACATCTCTCTGCAGTCTAGTCTGGTCAATCGACAGTGGTCAGAGCAGTTGGGATATGTGTGTACACACACACACACCGTTTTTAAATAATATATATGCAAATACACATAATACTCAAATTATCCCATATTATTATTCTAACATAAGATAAAGCTATATATCTATCTGTCGAGATAGACCGATGAATAGATCGATAGACAGATAGGTAGATAAATAGATAGATAGACGCATAGACAGATAGATAGATAGATAGATAGATAGATAGATAGATAGATAGACAGATAGATAGATAGATAGATAAAGATAGATAGATAAGATAGATAGATAAGATAGATAGATAGATACTGTATATAATTACATTTGTTTAAGCCTAACTCAAAAACAAACCTAGCCTTGACCTCAGTAACAGAAAAAACGGCCTATCACAATGACACAATAAAGCATGCCCTTACACTCACACACTGTCCTTCTATTTCCCTTCTATATCCATTTATTCACTACTACAACACCTTGGTGAAAATTCACATTAACCGTCCCATATTTCTCTCAGCCTGAGTCTCTGCTGGAAATTGCTGCCGTTTCCTCTCCTGCCGTTCAGTTCACTCAGGAACGCTGCACTGGTGCTGCCTGTTTCCCATTAAACACATAATCGAGCCAAAAGGTGGCTCATAAATATTTATGAGCCACAAATTTGCGGCCTTTGATACACTCATTCGTCTTAAGGGCCTGTGCGATTGTGGGTTACGGGCCTCTCCAAACTAAATCCATCAATTGATATTCCAATCCTCACTCTGTAATTATGTGGTCGCCCCAGTGAAACCCAGTCCGTCCAGAAACGTTTGAATGTGAGACTTGCCCCAATGGTGCACTTCCATTTGGAGACAGTGATACAGCAGGAGCAGGTAAACTAAGAAACCGATAAAAGTTGACTGCAGTGTGGGTGAACTAACAGAGCAATCTGTTATCCGCGCTAAAACCACATGAGTTGGCTCCGTAACGTCCTCTGTGACCCGGATTTATGATTTCTAGAGATGTACAGAATGAATCAGCTAGAGCTTCTTTCTGCTGTTATCTGCTGCGATTACTGCTGTTACAATTAAGCTTCATTATGAGCTTGATTTCTCTCTGTTTTTGTGTTATAACCATCCCATCCCTCACTGTAACCTAAAAAAATCTGGGTAAATCCATCAGCTCTTTTGTTTTCCAAAAAAAGGCTCCATTTTTATTTAAAAACACCAGGGCACTATGCCCTCATGTCAACAAAATACAAGCTAAATGAGCTAAAATTTGTTTTTAATAAATTTTTTTTTTTTCAGTTTGAAACAAATGGAGCATTTGTATGAAAAACAAAGTCCACTTTGTTCATTCTGTAGGCTGGATCTGTTTTCCTAAAGACAGGATATTTTTGTTCTGAAAATGTGTAAAAACACACACTCACATATGCACACACACACACACACACACACACACACTTATTTAGACTGAATATTGTAAACTCCAGAGCAAATGCAGAAGTGAAGATGTGAATTAGTGACACAGAGAGATCAGATAGTGAAAGACAACGGTTAGTACAGAAAGAGAGAGAGACAGAAAGAGAGAGAGACAGAGAGAGAGAGAGACAGAGAGAGAGAGAGACAGAGAGAGAGAGACAGAGAGAGAGAGAGAGAGAGAGAGACAGAGAGAGAGACAGAGACGGGGGTCCCACTTTATTTGAATAGCCTCCAACAGGATATCTACAAATTATTACTGATGAAACAGTGTTAGGGTTGGGATTAGTACTGGGTTTAGGTTTAAAACCAAGGTTAGGATTGGAGCAAATTTAATAGATATTTAGTCAAATGCAAAGTAAGCATTAACAGTGGGTTATCCAAATAAGGTGGCATTGTGGTGTGTGTGTGTGTGTGTTTGTGTTTGTTTGTGTGTATGTGTGTCCCCTTGTTCAAGTGCACTCATGTGTGACAGGTGTGAGAGGCCAAATAAACACAGATAAATATCACGTTCCTCACACACTGGTGCCTACTCACATGCCACTATGATATCTCCTAACACACACACACACACACACACACACACAGGCGCTGACCGGGCATCCTGACCTCACCCGTGCCTCGCTGGCCTGCAGTTCTAAAAACAGCCTCGCCTCAACAGACATCCCACCCTGTCGCAGTCGGCTAAGACCAAGCAGGGCCTTTAATGGGCCTTTTTTCCATATTTTAATGGAGCTCCTTTTTGTCTGCAGGTGCACGGTAATGAAAATAGGTTTGCACGGGTAATAAAGATATGTAGGTCACCACATTACCACCCATGCCCATTTTAGCTGCGACGTCTAAACTTCCCCCACGAATTAAAGACCCAGCAGCAGCCCATGAGTCACTGGAAAGCAACCGCTGAGGTAAAATAAACAAAGGAGAAGGGTAAAGTAGGACCTGGGTGACAGATTCATCTCATTCTCCAGGACTGAGGGTGCTGAAGACACTGCCCAGAACAGCGGGCACCGGACTGGGGAGGGGGTTCTAAAGCGGAGATTGTGGTTTAGGGCTTTCGACAAAAATGTAGAGCTCCGGAAAGCTGCTCTGCTTTTCCTTATTGTTATAAATGATGGGAGCTGCAACCACAGTACACCTAGACCACCATATGTAAACTAAATATGAAAGAAGTAGTGTTCTCAGTTTTGGCTTTTTCCTAGCATTAGTGCCAAGATTCTACATTTATACTAATCAGACTGATGGTTGTTTGATGGCTTATACACTGTCTGAAAAAATGGTACTGCCCCACAGAGTAACAAAGTAGGTGCATTCAATTTAAGGAAATGAAAATACTAAAGACATTCCCTTGGGGGTACCACCCCAGTGACAAGATATAGTTTTTGAGACTGTAAACCAGCCAGGGTTGGATAACTCAATTCCATTTACTCAGTTCTGAGGTCTTAAGCTTTGATTGTACTTTAAAGCACATACTGAATTATCCTATTAATTCTATTCAACTATATTTATGTTGACGTCAATCTTATTTTTACCCTTTACTTCTTTTCTGTTGCATTTTTGATTTTGAACATTTTAGACGAAAGGATTCTAAACTGAGAGAAATTGTGCCTAACAAACCTCAGTTCCCATAATAGTAGATGTTCGGTATGCAAAGGAAATGTTGAAGAACAAGATTAGGCCAAGGATAAGGTTCTCCTTGTCTTTGTGTCTTGTGATGGGTATTAAGGGTGGAGTTAACAAAAGGTTAAGGTCAGAGAACTCAGTTTAGTGCTTTTCCTGTTTAGGAAACAGTTTTCCCTTAGATTCCCATTAGATTCTGAAGCTATGGATGTCTCTGGAAAGCTGCCCTGCTTTTTCTTATTGTTATAAATGATGGAAGCTACAACCATGGTACGCCAAGACCACACTATGTAAACTAAATATAAAAGAAGTAGTGTTCTCAATTTTGGCCTTTTCTCAGCAGTAATGTCAAGCTTAAACTTTTGTACTAATTAGACTGATTGTCGTTAGTCTTCACTGTCTGAAAAAAATGGTACTGCCACAAGTCCCCCAAAGAAATTAAGGTGCATTAAAATTAATTTGAAATACTGAAGACTAACTTTTGAGGGTACCACCCCAGTGACAAGGTTAAATAACTAAATAACTCAGTATAACTCAACAGCGTTATAGGAGTATGAAGAGGAAGCCTGGAGCTGCCATCAGATTCTAGACCTTTAAGGGTTAACCTAGTGAATTCCTACAGCCTTATACAAATGCTTACAGGTTTAACTTTGAACTCAGTACTTTTGGCAGTCAGGCTTAAAAGTTATTACACCCCTGCAGTGCTTGGTCTGACAACTATGCTTTGTCTGTGTCTCTTGTTATTTCCCAGTATGGATGTACCAGTGGGTTCCTGGGATGGAGGAGCAGCTCAGTGGAGCTGTGGCCAACACCGGTGGGAATCCCAGCCGTGCGATACATGGAGGCCACCGATCTCGTCTTCCTCGCCTCCTTCGCTCCTTTCAACAGCTCCACCGTTACACCCAACTCAGCGAAGTGCTGCACGCCCGGACTTGCTAGCGCCCCCTCCTGCCACAGCTGGTACTGATCATTATGGGTGACGGCTGTCGCAAGACAGAAGGAAGAAAGAAAGGGTAAGTAGTCATGTACAACATTTAAACATAACCCATCTGAACAGAAAGTCAGTCATCAAATGTGTCCAACAAATTGGCTTTTAGAGCAATATTTTCAAGGAATAATATCTCTACAGGCCGCAGTGCAAACAGTACATAGAACTGCTTTCACCCGTGAGACGTATAATTATAGTTCACACTTCACACTTTCAAGACACCCTGCACCTTTTGGTGAGGTTCCACTGAAAGAAATGCAAGAGTGTGAACACTCATAAAAAGCTTTTAATGGCGTACATGAGAGAAAACAGAGGGCCGCTGTAAAAAATCTCCCTTATAACCAGAAAGGAAAGTGCCCATCCTCCACTCTGAGTTCAGAGGTGATTAGGGTTGTGGAAAAACAAACGGGTGAGAGGCAGGCTGGCTGTATCAGATGCAAATTCTTCTCATATCTCAGCATTCAAACTCTTACATCCATCTGTGATCGACATTAGCACTGCTCAGAACATAAATCATTCGACAGAGGCCAGTACAATTAGTTTTCTTATAAATCATCAAAAACATTTGCTGGTTTGAGGTCTCCAGGATGTAAACAGAATGTCCTATTCTGAGTTAGCAAACCATGAAACAGACAAAACCAGACCTTGCAACTGCAAGAACAGCTCACAACCTGATTCACTCATAACAAAATTTTGGAGGAAGCGAAGACAAGTGGCTTAAAATGGCTTCGAAAGTCATTAGACGTATCCTTTATGTCCCACTGTGTTTAAAGTAGCTACAAACCACCATGGTCTGGCGGAAATTCAAAGTGAGGTGAGGGGGGGAAAGAGGGAGATACAGTGATGCAGATGCTGTTTGGTCCACAGACAAGTCCCATCCGTCCGCACGCAGTGTCTGACTGGTTTGGCCTGAGCGTGACTAGTCACTGCCAAAACTCAGGCAAGTCCACCACAAAACCACTGCAATCTTCTCCTCCTTCTCCTGTTACCATCTTGGTCTTTGTCTTTATAAACCCTCATGGATCTCTTCATTACAGTCACCACTGCTGAAGGTTCAGTTCAAGCCAATGATTAAAAAACTATGCAGGAGGGAATAAAGAAAAGAAGAGCCAGCCAGGAGGCACTGGACACATCTACGAAACCCCAGGTTTTCCAAGTTCTTTCAGTTGTAAATGTCTTGGCTGGGGCCGTCCAGCTCTGCATCCTATCCTGGCTGGTGTTGCCTGGAAGCGGGTACAGATACCGCTGATGCCCGGAGCAGAGATTCTTATTAAATGTGCAGCGGTTGCCATTAAAGTAAATGGCCATTGCAGACCACTGGACTGAGGTATATGTAATATGTTTATGTAAAAGGGCGGTTTCTAACCTGTTCCCCCTTCAGGTCTGCTTCGATTTCTCTGGTTCTCTCTTTCCTAGCTCCCCTCCCTAAATTCAGGGAACCTGAGGGGGTACCCTGCATCATCTGGTTACAGTTACCCTCTCTCTCTCTCTTTTTTATCCTCTCCCTCTGCTTTCCTCATTAGGCTGTCTCACTCCCATATGGAGGAGGTGCCGGGGGAGATGCGTGTATGTGTGTGGAGGGGTGGGGGTTTCAACGCAATGGGTTAAAAGACCAGCTATGAGCCCTCAGCCCCACAACCCATCACAAGGTGAGGAAATGCTACGGCCAAGCTGAGCTCCAGTGTGTCTCTCACTGGAGTCACCAGTGGTCAGCCACGGCCCTCCAGAAGCGACCCAGGTAGATGCTTGCACTGTGTTCTAGAACGTTTCTCCCATTCTAGAATGCCCCCATTGATTCACATTGTTCTATAATATTTTCCCCATTCACACTGTTCTAGAATGCCCCCACTGATTCACATTGTTCTAGAATGTTTTCCCCCATTCACACTGCTTGAGAATGCCAATGTTGATTCACACTGTTCTAGAATATTTTCCTCTATTCCCTGTTCTATGATGCATCCAATAATTCATGCTGTACTAGAATGGTTTCCCACCTTTACATTCTGGAATGCCCTCAATGATTTAAAGAATATTTAATCTAGAATGCTCCCATTGATTCACATGGTTCTAGAATGCTCCAATCCAATCACACTGTTCTAGAATACATACACCTACACACATGTCCAGCATAGGATGTCTTAATGCCCAGCATAGTCGCAAATAAAACCAGTTCTGCCAGAGCAACAGAATCCCTTTCAATCTTCCAGATCCCTCCTGAAGACTCTCCTGAGGTCTATTCAACACCTCTTCTGATGATCTATTCTGAATCATCTATTTGAATAAAGTAACCCCCGCAAATTTGCGGTTCAGAGTTCACAGCTTCAGTAATTCACTGAAGCAAAAACATTGCCGGAAACCGCTGATATCCTCTGCATTTTTTTATTTATTTCAGTCCTAAATTATTAAGAAAAATATCATTTACTAATTTTGTAACATAAATATGAACATAAATTCAGCTACATTTCCATATAAAATATAACTATATACATTTTTTTGTACTGTGAAGAGAAACACAAAGAAAGCAATTCTTGGGATGGTGAAATACAGCTGTAAGTTTGAAAGTAGCCAAGAAAATGATTCATTTCTCCTTGCTGATGATTGGCCGCTGCCCTGTGACCAGCATTCCCACATCAGAATGGTTTCCCACGTGGAGCATCTCAAGTGTTTCTCTGAGTGTTCTTGTGTTTTTGTTTTGTTCTTCTTAAAGCCCTGTATTTTTATTTCTGTATTTTATTAAATGAATTTATTACTGTATTTACCTGCTTATACCAAAGAAAACAAAATCACATACCAAAGAAAAAATGTGTGTATGAATTACAGTCCAGTCTATACAGGGGGAACATCGGTATTTACATTCTAGCACTGCGGGAGTTCAGTGTAAACTGTACAGTACAAATACGGGTCTACCTCACATTTCCTTTAAGGGTAATGTTTTAAGCTGAGCTTTTTTACCACATAACAAATTTGCGGTTTTTCACAATTCACTCTTGGAACGTAACCCCCGCAAATGTCGAAGGTTTACTGTAAGCCTGCATCCCTTTGCACTGCTCCCTACTTAAAGAGTTAGCAATTAGAACTCTTCTCTGGTTTTCTCATTTTTAAGCTTCTGCTATTGATTTTTTGTGTATTCTTTTATTTCTTTTATTCTTGTTTACCTCCTACTATTTTTATGCTTAATATTTGTATTAAATTCCTGTAAACCATCCTTGTGTATGATAATTGGCTATAACAATAAACTCAATTTTGACTTGACTTGACTGTCTGGAAGCTTGAGGTTCCTCCAATTGCAAACTGTAAGGATAAACGCATCTGAAATGTAAAATATATGTGTAATATATAAATATCTATAATTTATTCCATTGTTTTGTTGCACTATATAATAAAACGTTGCAGAAAAGGAAGCAGGGATGGTATGAATAGATAAAAGAACCAAATAATAATCAAATTTGCATCTCTTCCTTTTCACATGTGGACTTACCTACGAGTTTGGACCACTGTGCGGGGGGCCGAAATAGAGGGTACTGTTTTGGGAATGTCTGTGGGCTCCAGTGACCAGTGAATACTAAGATGTAAGAGGCGGGTCCTCGAGCGCTGCACGCCGTCCCATTGGCCACTTTCACCGGAGAGGCGCAGGAGAGGGTGAGCTTCAGGAGCACGACGAGCAGGTGCTGCAGCCAACCGGGGATGAAGATCTCTGATGACGTCATCTGTAGTAGATAGAAAGTGAGAAAAGAGACTTCTGTTTTGCCACAGGACTGTTCTCTCCCTGCTTAAACACAATTGACTGAGCCAGTAAATGACTTGACAGTTAACTGCTAAGTTGAACCATCTGTGCTGGAGCATGGAAAAGTGGGAATTATCCTGTTGTCTTTTCTAGCATCTGTATTATAGATTTAATTGAAGCCAGATAAAATTTGCTTATGTTATGACTGCACAGACACGCAGTGACACAAGACAAGAACAATGAAAAATATAACGTCTAAATAAATTCGATAAAAACTTTGCAGAAAATACCCAATACAAAATAAACTATGCTATGGGGTTAAGTCATTTCCTCCAGGATCAATAAAGTTTTCTGATTCTGATATATACACAAATGCTAGGGTGTTCATGCTGTGGATTAGTGACCTACAGTTAAGTAAATTACTAGCAACAGAAATAATGGTTAGGAGTCTGTTATTGCACATAGTACAGATTAGTAGTAGACCAGTAAAACTGACGTAAGTCGTGATATTTCACAAGGTAAAACTATTGCACATATTAATAATAAATATTACACATAATTAATTTAGCAGCCAGTAAGAAAACTGAATGTGATATTTCACATGGTAATACTAATGCACATAATCATAATGATTTAAACCCAATAACGGTTAGCAGGGGGGAAGAGCTATAAAGTCTGAAGGGTGTGTGTGTGTGACAGAGGGAGGAGTTATAGAGTCTGATGGGTGGGTGGGTGACAGGGGGAGGAGTTATAGAGTCTGATGGGTGGGTGTGTGACAGGGGGAGGAGTTATAGAGTCTGATGGGTGGG
>JBBPCY010000032.1:12838340-12849693 GCA_037974405.1 Brachyalestes nurse | reverse complement strand
TAAATTGTAGAAATGTAGTGGAGTAGAAAGTACAGATAATTGCCACAAAATGTAATGGAGTAAAATAAAAAGTATGCATTATTATTTTTAGTTAAGTACAGATACGTAAAAATTTACTTAAGTACAGTAACTAAGTACAAATACTTTGTTACATTCCACCACTGACTAAATAAAATAAAATAAAATGATACACTAACCCTTGGGAGCACCCAAAAACAGTATATAGTTTTGACAGAAAATTGAACTTAACTGTAGAAACTGAATTGAATTCAAATAAAGAATTTAAACAAAATGAGACACTGCGTACCCCTCTGGACCACTAGTTTGGAGACCACTGTTGGACCACAACTGAAAAAAGGGTTTTTACAGAAAATGACAAATTGCTGTAATGCGCTCTCTGATGGCTTAATATGACATGCTGTTATTACTCAAGATGGTTAAAACCCCTCTGTATCCAGTCAGCCCTCGAATCAAGCTGCACTTCACAAACACGCGAAAGGTGTTGCACAACCCCTTATGGGAAATACTGCTAGATTCACGGTAAACCATTTCTGTAAAACACGTCCTTTTTTTCCATCAGCCCTCAGATGTTTCACAACTGCCCTCCTAAAAGTCCCTGTGGCTGGAAGACGACCCTTATTGAAGACGCTTTTGAAAAAGAACCGTAACTTGGACTCGCTGCCTGCCGCAGCCATGAGAACTGGTGCCTGGAGAAAGAGGCAGAAAGACAAGTTTTCGGGCAAATCTTTCATATTCCAAACACCCACACACACGTAGGGTTCTACTGTACATCCAGCCTTTCTTGGCTGGGAAAAACAGCAGCGAAATGTGTGTCAAGAATCTAGGGTGAGCAAGAGATCTCATAAAGCTCCATTTGGTAACAATTTCAGCTGGCAGGCGAAGCAGGGTGTACATGCCCTCGTAAAGCTGATGGCACCACAGCACCCTTTGCCGGGGGCATGAGCGCACAGAAGCATCATAAACACTATCTGTAGGGGGTTCCTTGGTTAAAAAAAACAAAAAAACCCCAAGCTTTTCTTAGTGACTTCTAAGCCCCAAACATCCAAACAAGCTCCACTTACATTTACTACTCAACCAGTAAAAAGCTGTTAAAGATTCAGCGCGTCCAAGAAACAAACAGATCTAAAAAAATCTAAATAAAAACAAATACCAGCTCAGGGCATCGGCCTTCAGAAAGCCCACCATGAAACAGCACATTATTCCTCCACAGACTCCCTTTGGCGTAAACAGATGGCACACACACGGTTAATCTTTAGGATTTTATTAAAATACCTTGTGGAATTTACCATCAGAGGTTACCATCACAAACATGATTGTTTTCTAATAAAAAAGTAAACAAAAAAACAAAAGTAAAGCTTAAGAGCCTAGTTACAGGATTTTTTTTGTCCTTTTTTTTGTAGTTTTTGCAGTCTGGTGATGGGAAAAAGGGGGAAGGGGAATCGATTCACAACAAAAAGGAGGTGTTGAAAGGAAAGAAAAGTTCACATGTTGTAAAAATCCATTTCCCAATTTCAACATTAGACACAGTTCAATTAAAACATTCATTCTTTCGTGGTTAGGTGTCAGTGCGACAAAATTATGCCAAAAGAAAGGAAAGGAAGGGAGAGAAGACAGAAATAAAAAGACCTTATTCACGGATGTGGACTCTCTGCAGACAGAAGGGACTGAACGGTTGAGAATGGTCTGGGGCTGGAGTTTGACTCTGCGCTTACGTTTGGGAGCTGAGTGACCCGGCAGACTGCTGGAGAATGTGTGTGAGAGAGAGTGAGTGTGTGTGTATTGAAACCCTGAGAGAGAAAGCGACGGCTCCTGGCCCACGGCGTCTCCTCTCTGCTACGTCCTCCCTACAACGGAACTGGAGTTTCAGCCATGGCCAGCGTGTCCTGAAAGGGTCTTTGAGAGCACCCGACCTGAGCCCGTTTCACACCTTAAAGCAAAAGCCAGTTGAGTTCTCTGGAAATAAGCGTACGGCAAACTGAGCTACGACCTTTCAGTTGAGAACGGCAAAAGAAAACTTCCTCTCTCTGGTGTTGTGGTGGCTGAACTTTGGGGGTTATGTAGTCCATGACGCCGGCTCCCAATCCTGGAGTCCTGGAGTACCCTGACCCGCTCCTTGTAACCTTCATTCCTCCTTTAACTCTTATACGTCTATATATATATATAAAAAAGGTACCAGAAGGGTTCTTTGGCCCAATGCCATAGACAAACCACTTCTGGGATGGTTCCTCAGAAGAATATTCCATTGTTTTTAAACCTAACCTCACTGCAGTAGGTAAAACACCAAATTACCAAAGGGCACTCCAGACACACTGTTAACCACTGGTCTACGACATTAAGGCAATGATGGGCTGCACAATGACTACACTAGAGCAAAGACTGCAGGAGTAAGGCCCGTTAGACTAGCTGCTGCTGCTGGGAAAAGATGTTCGGAGCCTCCAAAACGAGCAACCAAGAAGTTAAAGGAGGTCTGTTTTTCTTGAAATGTTTCCATACAACATGTAGAACAAATGAACAATATGAACTGAACTAAAAATTATACACAAGTTTAAAACATAGTGCACAGCTGATGCCAAAAGATGACAATGATGGCAAAAAAAAAAAAAAGAAAAAAAAAAAGATAGCGTTCCAAAATATATTATATTTCCAAAGGACAAAGTTCAACAAGAGCTAGAAACTTGGGATTTATGGGTAGAAAGGGTGTCACTTCAGTCCAGGAGAGCTATACACATCACTGAAAACTGAACATTAAACTGTGGCAAAGAGGGAGGCAGGGGGGATATCAAGAATACACCAAATCATCCAAAAAAAGGATTCCTATCTTGTTTCTTGTTCATAGGAACATGCATTATTCCAAGAGAATCATTTCATTCATTCATGGGAAAGAAAAACATGTAGTTAAAACAACTGCATTTAGGTGTGGTATACAAGGCAACGGGAGCTCGGGAACATTTTTTGTTTTTTCTTTAAGTTTAGGCCTGACCTACACTGGAGGTTTCCAGGAAAATAAAGAAACAAACACCATTAAGAAAGCAATTCAGTCCATGATTAGGCGAAATCCGTGCCTGAAAGAGTGGCCTTAAAAGTATGCAAAATGTTAAGTCATTCTACTATTAGAGTTTATTTCCAAACGCACTAAATCACCTAGCTTATCAGACCCCAGTGCCCCCACAATTAAATCATACAACTTCATCGATACACACACATCCCCACAGGTAAATGAATGACAAATGTTGATTTGTGCTCATTAATTACAAATCAAAAGAGAGGGAAAGACCTAAAAAACAAATTAAAGCCTGAGATTCAAACTAATGTCTACTCAAATTAGTGAATGTCCTATGCTAACGAGGAAAAAAAAAAAAAAAAACTCGGGTGTATCGGATAAGCCGCAAAACACACGCACCACACCCACACACTTCTCAGAAATAGGAAAACTACCATCTAAAAAAAAGCTGTACAAGCCAAAACAAAAACAAAAAAGAGAAAGAGTAGAGCATACATTCAATATCTGTTATTGAGGTACTAGAAAGGTTTTCCCTTGATGCAGAAACAGTATTCAGAGTTAAGAGACTCAACCTAGGGATGCATTTCCCCCTTTGGAAAGTGAATGGTTTGTGTGAACTAGCTTCGTCCAAACTCTCACCCCAACAACTTCTGTGCTCCTTATGCTGGGTACAGAGTCAGGATTATGAAAAAACATGAGTCAAAGGGGAAAAAAATTAGAGCAAGCCCCAAAACACACACTGAAATGACTTTTTAGTCTCAGGATTTTAGGTTTTTTTCCACTCTGTGCTCGCATGCCTGCCACTGCCCTGTCTTTGGAAGTCTTCTGAATGGACTGTTGATGGATTGAGTGGTGCAGTCAAGCTCTACCTGCCTTTGACAGTCCAACTAGAGCTAAAACTGAAGCTCTTATGGAGATACACCGTCCTTCTCCAAAGCCGGGCTAGTAAAATTGACATGCCGAGAGACTTGTCTTCTCTCAGACAGACACTGTACCGCCGCCACCTAGTGGAGACGTGTATTAGAAATGCAGGGAAAGGACCAAGCAACCAGTCAGAAGTTCTTTCACCAAGAAGAGAGTAGAAGGGAGGGAAGGAAGGGAAGACCACCTGGCTGGACAGAAGATCTTAAAACTATTTTAAGGAAGAGGAGCAGAGTTGTACGTTGGGGCTGCACAATATATCATTAATGGTTATGAAACAGGCCTTCGACAATACAGGTATGATGCTCCAACTTGCTCATGAGCTTTTAAACAGTTTTGTTGAGAGCATCCTGATCAGTAATAGTGTTTCTGTGGGTGTTTTGTTGAACAAGAACATGAAGCAACACATGTAAATCATGCTGGTCCAAACAATACCACAGGGTTCACTGAGGTGTTTAATCTATCAATAGTTACAAGCAACACCAGGCCATTTCATTTGTATCGTGCAGCCTCGATGTGTGTGTTTGTGTGTGTAAGAAGTCTCATCTTCACTTGAGTGTCTGACAGAGCTAGGGGCAGGGCTGGCTTTCGACACAGCCAGGTCATGTGAAGAGCAGGAGCAGAACAAAAAAGCCTACGAGAAACAATGGGAGGGCGGACACGAACGTAATGCTGTGTTGATAAAGAGAAGGCCTCATCATCCAGGGAGGCACAGGCAGGAAGGAGACAGATAATGTAAGAGCGAAGAGAAATAGGTGGGGTTAAGCATATCAAGACTGTAATGTTTAGTTTAGCACGGAGGACAAATATATTTGAAATATGAAGCAAACCAGGAGTCCATGCTATTGTACACAGAAACAAAGACATCCCCCAAATTTAGGTTGTCACTGGAAGAGGAAAAAAAAAAGGTTTGCCCACCATGCATTCAAACGAAACAGAGAGAAGGAACGATATGTCATAATGTACTAGTCAAGTTTGCAAGTGATTTTAGTCTTCAGATACCTGAAGCCTAAATGTACTTCCGTTTCCTTCCCAAGCCTTCATAAATTTAAACAGTGAAAGTAATGATGCAGTTAGCTTGAGTGTAATCAGTGACAAATAGATTACTGTACATCTTCCATCATAAGGTCTTTTAAGAGGATCATAAACATGGCAGGTTTCACACAAAATTAACAGAGCAGATTTCATACACTCCCAATAGAGTGAGTAACTGTGTTGTATAAAATTTAGCTCTGTCTGAAAGATGCAAAGCAATCTTGTGCTGAACATGACCCCAGTTATGGCAATTATTCATAGACAAAATGCAAGTTTGACTCTAAAATAGCTCGACAACAGACATGGAAAAGGATATACTGTTTACAGAAGTCAATAAAATAGCTGTACATAAAAAGAAGTCATGTTTATGATGCTCTTACTCAGACCTGTGAGTCGTCCATCCATACACTACGGATACAGTGACGTATAAGACCGAATAAATCCCCAAGCAGCGGTGCGCTCCCTCGTTTTCTGCACTCGTCCTTCAGAAAGGGAGGATAGGCAGAGTTCTACAAGATGTCCTCGGTGTGAAGAGAGGAGTGGAACCCCAACGGTTAAGAGCGTGCCAAGTGGGCCGAGTTACCATTAGCCACGGGCAGTTTGCAGACATCGTGTGATTTCGTCATTATCAAGTTGTAAATAGACTTGCTGATGTAGGCTGTCCAGAAGAACCACGCGTAAGGAAAAAAAAAAATACAGAATTTGTTGTTGATGTTCAAATCTATACTAACAAAGAAACTGGGAAAGATCACAAATGTATGCTGGGGGTGGGGGGCATGCGTTCTTTACTACACTGTTAACAGCTGAACAGAAAAGGTCAGGGAAAAGAAACACTACTCAAAAACAAACTCCAACTAGTCCGGAGTATATTCAAAAGAATAGGGGGGGGGAAAACAAAAGGGTTTCAGAAGTTAACAAAAAGAAACCAGTTACTGAATCCTTGAGAAGAGTTATTGCTTACTGCACAGGTGGGGGGGAGGATACCACAAGAAAAAGGGAAGTTGCAGGGGAAAAACATTTCCGAGTGGATCACTTTCTGGGCTTATACTTGTGTTCTGTTGGACTGGGTTAACCCGGGGGAGGGGTCACATCAAAAGCAGGGCATCGTCACGGTTTCAGCCCTACAAAAAGAGAAAGGGCATCACTGGGGCAACGACGGAATGTGTTGGGATGCTATTGGTCAGATGGGACATCTCTGTCAGCCTCAGCCTTGGATGGCTGCCCAGGTGAAGGGGTGTGTGGTGGGTGCGAGACTGGGGCGATGGCATGGGCCAGAGGCAGAGTCCCTGTCACCATGCCCTCTACACCTGCCCCTGCACCGGGCAGACCACCTGGTGTCACACCAATCAGACCAGCAGGAAACCTGAAAAGAGAAAATGGATGTTTAGGTTCTGCTACAGGTTTAGTTTTTTAATGTAAAGAACTTTTAACATTAATAAATGTGCAGATTTTCTGTTTGCAATAGCAACAGTGACAGATTATTATTTTAGATTTGCAAAAAGCTCCAAACAAATGGAGAAACTGGCTAAAAGTGCCACTTTGGGGAATAGTGTAAGTAAATAAGCGCTTTTAACAAAACCTTTACAGGCTTTTCTCACCTTGCTTGATTAAGAAGTAATGGAGAGAAATATTAGTCTACATGGGACCATGCCAAGTTTGTACCGAGACGCTTACTGACTTATGCAGTTTACCTGTAGGCTGTAGCTCCATTCAGCTCAGAATGCACAGTGGCAGCTTCCATAGAGGACCACTGAGAAGCAGCCATCAAGTACTCTTTATTCACACAGTTCTTCAGACTGTCGGGAATACGGCCTGCAGAAACCCAAAAAGTCAGGCAGCAGCACATGCGCCGATCTCCATAGCTATGGGCTACAGTAACCACAAAGATTTAGACATCATTTAAGTCACAGAAGTGTTCTGACCTGTGATAGCTCTGCGTACTTCCCGCGCTGCCTCCTCCCTCGCCTCAATGGAGGCTTGTTCACTGTACCAGGATGTGTGGGGGGTGCAGATCAGATTAGGGGCATCCTTCAGGGGGCCCTGAGAGAAACTGAAGAGGAATGAGGAAAAGGATAAGTTAATACGGCAAAATGACACACAAGTCCGTAAGACTGAGTGTATAGGTTTGACATGTCAAATTATATATATTTCATATACCACACATTCATTTAAGAGTCAATAGTTCTCCTACTACGACACCTTCTTCTAAACTCACAGTAGTTTGCATGCCCTATATACTAACACACCACACAAGCTGCTACTCCTACTTTTGGGGAGCAGTCATCATTTGCATCATAAATGTACCCTATCTGCTCAGAATTTATGTGCATAATGTGCTCTACAACCCACATCTTCTGTTTACAAAACTGTCACTATTCTGACTTGCCAAGACTGAACTTACCCAATACCAAATTCCTAACACCTTCAGTTCAGGGGGTTAAAATTACAATAAAATGACAGATTTGAATGACAAATGACTCATCTTCTGCCTCTATGATTCACTTGCAGCGGAAGAATCCATCTCCCTAGTCAGTAGGGACATCATGGGCAGCCTCCTGCCCAAATGAAGTGTTGTTTCACTCACATAGGCAGTTTACCTACTTTGAGTTTTTAGGGGTCTCTTCCTGTTGAACACACTCACCTAAAGGGCTCTGTCTCATGGACATCCAGAGCTGCTCCGCGTATTCTTCCCTCCTTCAGTGCCTGAGCGAGAGCTTTTTCATCCACCAGTCCCCCTCGTGCAGTGTTTACCAGGAACGCACCCTGACGCATCTATGACAGATTGCCACAAGAAATTAGACGGTATGAGTCAACTGAGCGCAGTTTTACGTAGCAAAAAAAATGTGCGTTTTCCAACCTCTAATTATCCTTTTGAATTAAATCAACGTTTTTTGAAAATGTGCCTTTTAGGCTGATATGTAAATGACCTCTTCTAAATGGCTGCCCAGTATTCAAAAAGATGCCTGACCTGAAATATTCCTCATAACTTCAGCATGAGCAAGCAAGTCTGTACTGCTGTAGACCAAATACTCAGGTATGCAAATGTGTTACAGGCTGCTTTTATTCTCTATCGACTGAGCAGATAAAAGTAAGTTTTGAAACTACAAACCTTAATTTAAGGTTGTTAATTGCATTTTCTCCATGTTAAAATTCAGTCCGTCATTCTCATTATATGCATGTGCAATACACTGTAAATCTGTGGAATGAAGTACTTGATAGTGGTGTGTAAGTGCATTAACAGTTTGATGTTTATGGCACTGAACGTGTGGCACAAGAGTTTTATCGTGAAGCTGGCAATGGTGCCCGTGAGCTACCTGTTTGATGGTGAAATCGTTGATGAGGTGGTGGTTGTGTTCGTTCAGGCTGCAGTGGAGGGAAACACAGTCTGAGTGGATAAGGAGGTCCTGTAAGGTGGCCATTCGCTGTAGCCCAAGTGATCTCTCCACCCCTTCTGGCAGGTATGGGTCATAGAAGATCACTCCGAAACCAAAGGCTTTTGCTCTCAAAGCCACTGCCTGACCAACACGTCCTAAAAGACAAGAGGTCGGTTTCAGAGACCAAGCTACTCTACAGTCCACTCACCAGTTCCTTGTCTCTCTGCAGCAGCAGATGATGAGGACTAGCTCTTCCGACTGCTTTCCTTGACCCACTCTAAATTTCCTGGACCTTAAACAGCCTCTAATGGTAACCATTCACATTCCTTAAATCACTGCAGTTTCTGAATTGCACAACATAGTAATAAGGCAGAGAACATGCCACATGCTTGTTAAATGCTGTTAAGTTTAACATGGTTCAGAACTATAAAACATTTATTACACAACAACCCTATCTATGAACCCATTTCTAGTGTAAAATAGCATAATAAAAGGAGATTATTAAAGGTTTACCGAGGCCAATGATGCCCAACGTCTCTCCTCGAATGCGGGCAGCTCCGCCAGCCACCTCCCTGATCTGCTCCACACTGGAGGCCCTAGTGCCCTCCCGCAAAGCCTGGTGCATCCAGGTGACTCGGCGGTACAGGTTCAGGATCAGACACATAGATGTGTCTGCTGTCTCCTCCACAGATGCAGCCGGAACATTACAGACTGCTATACCTGTTTATATTGGGAAATACAGTGAACATTTAATACACCACAAGCTATTACCGTATGTAGTTTCTTGAAAAGGATTTCTGTCATAGTAAAGAGCCTGATTAGGGCAATTACCAACTGAAAGGTGGGGGAAGCACACAAGTAAGCTTTAAAAACAATAAACAGGACAAAAACAATTAGCAAAAAAGCTGCAATATACCTTGTACAGAGTTTTCCCAACCTAAATAAAGCTTAAGTGCTCAACCAGCACAAAAGATGCTATAACAAAATGTCACTCACCAAGTTCTGCTGCAGCTTTCACATCCACGTTGTCGAATCCGCTGCCGATCCGCACTATGACTCGAAGCCCTTTGAACTTGTCGAGGTCATCTCGCGAGAGTGTGATTGTGTGGTACAGCAGTGCAGCCACAGCCTCGTTAAGAACCTGAAAAAGATGAAATGTTTTACAGCAAAACATAAGGATGAATAACAAGATACCTAAACATTTTTGCAACACTATATTTGAGCTTTGCAAACCAGATGGGGCGTACAAAAAGCCAAAACAGTAGAATTTTTCATAAAAAAATTGTGAACAAGAGGAAAGATATTACTACAATGAGAAAATTGCCTAATGGGCTAACTTATTAGGAAGTTACTATACACTAGTAGTAGATTTAGGTTTAATGCCACATCAGCAACAATGGCAATGTCATGACAGAAAGGTACAATAAACAACTATCAAAAACTTGAGACTTAAACAAACAAATAATTCAAATAAGACTCTTTAAAACTATATTTGACAAAAAAAAACTATGTGGTGGTACCTGATTAAAAACATCATCTAGACTACTGTGGCAGTAAAATCATTGCCTTGTGTTACTCAGAGCAGAACAAAGTAAAATGTGCTTCACTGACAAGGCTATACTACAAAACTGGAGGTTCGTCACCTTGTAATAAATAACCACGAGTAATGACCAATACGGCATCTTGTAGAGACTATTTGTAGGTCTAACATCTGAAACAGGGACTTGACATGCACAGAGTTCTGCATTAAGGGCTCTCTTAGTGAACAACTAGCACATTCTGCTTTCTCATTACCAATAAGGCCAACTTGGCCTGGGAACCAACAAAAACCAACATTCAGATTTTGGCTTTTTAAAAGTTCCTGTTCCTCTAAAACACATACAATCATGGCATGATCAGTCTTTAAAAGTTCCAGTGCTTGAAGACATGATCTTGAGTCTGTAAAATTTAAATAGTTTTGCCTTTTGGTGTTTTCTATATATTCAAGTGCTAAGAGCACGGCACAGGCCTCAGCCATAAAGACAGAACATAGTGCAGGGATACAAAGGCCACATTGGTCCTGTCCCATTACAACTGCTGCAGATACACAATTGTCCACTTTTGATCCATCAGTATAAATTGCAATGCGAGAAGGAAAGCGGTGTCTTATGTCTAAAAACTGTTCATAATATACGTTTGGGTGGGATTTTGACAGCATGAATCCTTGACAATGAGTACTATACGCTAGTTGTTCACAAGGGCTCTGTAACTGGTCTAAATCTTTAACATGCAGCTGTTCTGTAATCATGAAATACTAATGATAGACATGATAAACTCAGAAAGGTTTATCACAGAGACAGTTATTCTAGGTTTCCTTTACCTTCTCGTGGATCTCCTGGGTGGACTGTGCATCACAGAAGGCCACAGTGGCCACGTCCTTCAGGATGGGCATCTCCACTGTGCAGTCCCGGCCGTCCAACAGGGCCACCAGTGGACGAGGGTGCATGGGCCCATTTAGGATGGGAGGGCGAATGCCTGTAAAATAACAGGTACGTTCAAAGGAGAAACTGCATAATAAAAATGTGCAAAGATTGTTGACACATACAAACATGTACACCAGTCAAGCATTTGCCAGCTGACAATGACACTACTAAAAAAGTCAATAAAGTTTAAAACCAATTGGCCCGATTCATGCCTCACTGACTAGCCAATGTTGGTTTCCTGCATTATGAAAGGCTTAACAAAAAGCACAACCAGTCCAGTCACAAAGTGTCATACCCTACTGAAAAGTTACAATTTGAACACAGCTCTCATGCTACATACATTTAACTTGGATGTTAAGAGCACAGAAAGAAACATTTAAAAAGGTTACGACTGGAAGTCCTTTATTTAAGCATGTAAAGACAAGATTTAGATCAGACAAATCGATTATAGGCCACATGACCTATCTATCAGAAATAGCTCTGTGTTGTGTGTGTGTGTGTGTGTGTGTGTGGGGGGGGGGGGGGGGGGGGGGGGTTTT
>JBBPCY010000032.1:12820846-12838240 GCA_037974405.1 Brachyalestes nurse | reverse complement strand
GGGGGTGTTATATGATACTGGAACTCTTCAGCATGATTTGGACCAGCGCCATAAGGCCCTCAGACTCATACAACAAAGAACGATCTCTTTCTAACTACGCTTACAGGGACTATACTTTTTCAACAGAAGATTTTAGGGTTGTTGGAGGCCTAAGAAAAATCTAATATTTTTGTCAATGGAGTTTCTAATTTCTAATTCTCACCTCCAAACCACTTAAATTTCCTCCAATTTGTTGACAATCTGTTGAGACATGTATGACTCAATTTGTTGTACATGTCCAATTAAAATACTGTTAAAATACTATTAAAATACTGTTTAAACCAAGCAGAACTCTTATTTAAAAAATAGATGAAAAAATTGTGTTGCAGCATGCAAATTGTTGCCCAACTCTTGTTGACATGTACCTAAATTAGAGTCTCTCATTTTACCTTTCCAACTCAAGAAAAAAAAAAACCTTTATTGTTTTTTGGCAACCTACTACCAGAGAGACTGTTATGTTTTTAACATTCTAATTTGGTTTATGCATCATACACTATAGTATTGGACCTGTAGACTATTTTAAGGCGGGCAAGCAGTCAGGATTCCCATTAAAAGGCTGAGATACTTTCACCTCCCACTTCCAAGTTATTTCAAATGGGTTTGTAAAACACTTAACCATTTTATGTAAGTCAAGGTAGTTTTTTATTTCTGATTAGGCATTTCCTCTGGGATCAATAAAGGTCTCTGCATATGATTTCTTACACACGTTTAACAAGAGGTGAAAATAATACAACCAACTTTAACATATCAAATAAGTCACTATTAATAATTTATTTTTAAAAAACTATCAAAATAATTTGAAATGATTTTTCAGAAATTATCAACATTTTACATAGCAATTAAATGCAGTAGGGAAGTGTTCAGATCAATTTTAAGCTCAGATTTAAGGATATCACAATGTACTCAGAAAATGTCTGCTGTGATGGTGATAGTGATACATGAGAACAATAAATATCACTGTACTGACCAGGTCTATAGTATAGCATGGCCTGAGGACGTACGTACATCACTGCATATTTTTTAATATAAAAAAGACAATACTGTTTACTTTTTGCCCAAAGCTCACACTTTGTAAGCTAAATGAATATATATTTCCTCTGGGATCAATAAAGGTCTCTGCATTTGATTTCTTACACACGTGGATTAAAGCATGAACTGCAAAAAGTAAAAATGGTTTTTGATCAATATCAGCCACAGAGTCAGTTCTATGTTAGACCAAAGATTCTGTATTATTTCACCCATACAAACAAAAGCATAACCCATGTTAAAGCCCACCTACAAACATAATGGCACACAGACACACACAGAAATCACATCACTGCTGGCCCCTGTCCATCTAGATGAATCTCAACCCCACCCCCTATCAAAGCAGGGAGACAGATGAAGGTTGGTGGGGGTATTCAAAAGGAGGAGGAAGGGGGTGGACAGAGGGAGCAGGGGGTGGAAAGAAAGCATGGGGGGCTGGGAATCTTAATATGACTCATGATGACCTAAATCCTGCAGTGAATCTGTGGACAACTATCTCTGACCCCAAATCCTGACAATTAGGTCTCAAACACACATTTACCATTTTCAAACACAAAGACCTTGAATGATGCTAATGAGGTTTTCTACGGGCAAGCAGCTCCTGTCCTAACAGCAAGATGAAATGAAATTACACCACAAGAGCTGGGAAGTAGAAATAACATTCCAATTTTCCCCAACTATGCCACAGCATTAAATAACATTGAAGATACCTCATGGATACTAGTAAATTAAATCCAGTTAAACATGTCTTGAAAGAGGGCTACTGCTATTTTATAAAAGAGGATGTTACTATGGATAGAACGCTTGTTAACCATTGGGTAACTGTGTGTGAATACATGAATATTATATATTACTCACATTACTCAGCATTGAATATTACTGTGAATGAAACCTGTTCTTGGTTAGTTAAAGAAAAGGCTGCTTTTTTAACAGGCCTTAATCTGTTGCCCCCTCAACGACAAGCAGCCCATCTATTTTTCTGATGTAAATGAAGTTACTGACAAGTTTCTGACTAGAAGCACAATCTCACCTGGATGTCTTGGGGAAACAGCCGCACTCTTATCTCCTCGCAAAAACAGTACTCTAGTTACACATCAACTACCATTAGATGTAAGCAAACTAAGCAACCTGCCAAATAGTTGTAATGCAAGAGTCAGCAAAATTCCCCTCACACAGCAAATTACATGGAAGGCAGCCCGCGATGAGCTTCTAGTTTGATGAACTGATTGTATGCTCACAAAAAGCCCATAATGCAAAACAAACTGGCAATATGGCTTAAAAAATGACAGTCAATGCAGTCAACAGAAATCCCTCTAAAGAGCTGCATATGATATTTTGAACAAACCATGCAATTAGAAAAAAGTTGCAATATAGAAACATTCATAACTATAATTACAGGTTAGGAAAGAAATATATTAAAGTGTCCTAAAATGTCTGTCATATACAGAATGTCCGTAAACTCCGTAAGATAACACAATTAGTAGCTCTAATATAAAGCAATTTCATAAGCAACATAAGCAATATACTCCAGGATCAATAAAGCTTTCCGATTCAGATAAAAATGCGAACTCGGCGATACGTGCACACGCAAGCTTCCCAAATTCAACAGCAGTGGCCTTTTAGCCCGACACTGACAGGTGTCCACTCAGCTGCCTGCTGGAGACTTTTAGGAGAGCGGAGGGTGTTTATGTAAGAAAACTCTGCTCCGTTTCACTCTCACTTACACATCCATCAGTTTCACCGATGATCTTGGCACAATCGAGCACTATAATAAAAAATATCTGTCTACTATTCTTATTTAATGAAAGAATACACCCTTGGCCTAACCTCAATTTAAAGAAAACAGGGACGGGGGGTGCTTGACGCTAAACGAGGAAAAATGTCAGAGCAGAAAAAACATTAATCATACATAAAGCTCTCGTGTGAACAATGCGATTGCTTATTCCTCCGAGGTCATGGAGGGAGAGGAGAGCGGCGGCGGCAGCAGTGAGCGCAGATGCTGTGTGTTGAGCCCGCGCCAGCATGTATGAAAAAGAGAGAGAGCCGCAGAAGAGGCATGGTCGTGCGAACAATGCAATTCATTCACAGCTCATTCCTCCTCCTCTCTTCCAACCACCACCCCCCTTTCCAAAACCTCCTTGTGTCCCACTCTCTGCATTCCCCACCCCTCCACCTCGCTTTCTTGCCATGCTGCTGCTACAGGAGGGACACACACACGCGCGCGCGCCCGCGCACACACACACACACACACAGAAAGAAGGGGGAGGGGTGTGGTGATAATACAGCAGCACCACACCCTACCTCCTGCCCGCCAGACACAAATACAAACATGCTTGCTTAACTCTACAGACCACAAGGACTAACACACACACACGAGCGAACACGCTCACACACGCGCCATCAAAAGGGAAATTACATCTACTGGAGATACCACACCCATCCCACTTCACTCCCAACCTTCAAACCTAGCTCCACACCAACAACACACATTCACAAACACACACATCCTTGCCTTGCATCGTGAAGCGTGCACCCTTGTCTTCTCCCTCTCTCTTCTCTCCCTCTATCGCTCTCTATCACTCTCCCTCTCCACCCTTCACAATCAGCGTCAGGCTTTTTTTTTCTTTTTTTTACCCAGCAAGCCTCCAGCTGTCATCCACACCCGGCTCCTCCCCCCACGCTCTGCCTCCAATCAACAGCTCTAGGCATTCAGTTCCAGCCAACCAGCACTAACCTCATTAGCATAGGCAGCGCGCACTACTACGGGCAGTTGGGATGTTTTTAAAGCGACAGTAGCTTGTTATACTACACACGCCTCCATTATTTATTGATTTATTCCCCCTCTATCTCATACCAAGACACTGCCTTATTCTGAAGGCTCAGCTAGAATAAGTTAATAATAAAAAAATAAAACAAATACAATAACCAAGAAAAATAACAAACGATTCACTTTGTGATGAGACTTCCCAGCTATTATAAAAAAAAATAGTATATGTGGATCTCGATGTACTAATTAATTTTCTTACACAAAGCATTCGTAACATTCATTAATACACAGTCTGAGGAATAACGTTTAACAAAAGGTGAAAATAATACAACCAACTTTAACATATCAAATAAGTCACTATTTGACGTCAGACAATAATTTATTTTTAAAAAACTATCAAAATAATTTGAAATAATTTTTCAGAAATTATCAACATTTTGCATAGCAATTAAATGCAGTAGGGAAGTGTTCAGATCAATTTTAAGCTCAGATTTAAGGATATCTCAATGTACTCAGAAAATGTCTGCTGTGATGGTGATAGTGATACATGAGAACAATAAATATCACTGTACTGACCAGTTCTATAGTATAGCATGGTCTGAGGACGTACGTACTTCACTGCATATTTTTTAATAATCAACAAAGACAATACTGTTTACTTTTTGCCCAAAGCTCACACTTTGTAAGCTAAATGAATATATGTTTTCACCAAATGCCTCACTAAAAAGCCTGGGATATCAGATGGCTTCCACCTTCTAGTACTTGTGCGAAAATACACTGGGACTTTAAAGGCATAGAATCGCAGTGATTACAAAACTTTCCAGGAGAAGAATATCAAAAATAATTGTAAAAATCGTCCTTTGAACGTAAAATTCAGTGCATCATCCTACCATTACACCTTGAAAATGAAAACTGCAATATCTGTGTGTGTATAAATGTATGTACACATGTCTCTGATAATATTGCTTTTGAGGTCCACAAGATGGCACAAGACCTTTTTCTCCTGCATCACAGCAGACACTGGAATAGAAGGAAGTGGGAAGATTCAAGTGAAACATGTTATTTTACTTATGCCTTACAATGCACTTTAATAATATAATCAAGAAACAAACTGTATGTATTGCAGAACCGAATCGCAGTATTTGCTGCATCATAAAATGAAATAATACTGTTTCATTGCCCAAATATAGTGATAGTATTGCATTGTCACCTCTGTGGCAATTCCCAGTGGTAATGACAATCATGCATGAAACTCCCCTACTGTTACGTATGCTGTTCGGCATCTGTCCTCTTTTCCTATCCAAGTAGGAATTTCTACTTAATTTCTGTTAAATAATCGGCTCTGTATGCATCAAATATGGGGCATTAAATTGTTTTTCTGCGCCTACTGGAACATTCTGAAATGATAACCGCCAGCTAACAGTGGTAGAGACTAATGGGCACAAACGGCGTCACTCAAACGTTTTCCCAGTCGTGAACGTTTGAACGAACCAATCGCTTGAATCCACTCTAAAGCCAAGACTTGTTTTGACACTGGTGTTTGCACAGAACTCATGAGAGCTGAAATCAAGTCTACTATTAGAGAACGGCATACTGAGCGCTCCATAAATAGCTGAAGCACCACATTTAGGCCCACATTGTTCCTGCCGCCTTTAGCAGCACAGGGCGAGAGCCCCTCTAAGAGCTGCCAGCCGTCAGGCTGTCTACTCCGCCCCTGCAGCCGACAGGAAGGAGCAGAGATAAGAAAGAATAGAGCTCTGCCTGCGCAACAGTCCGAATTCTTCACCTGACCGCAGACACTTGGTAACACATTTAAATACTAACTGAACTACACAGTTACTATTACTATACACACACTGATTAATGCAGTTCTTCCTTAGGCCTCACATTTTTCTGTGAGACAATCACACATTACAGTTGCAATGCGCACTGTAACTGAGACTATAGTGAGTCATCACAAAGTTACAATTTCGCAAAAAAAAAAAAAACCCAAACCAAAAAACAAATCTATAAATTACCATTCACATAATTCTTTACTATGGCAAACCAAAACTTAAACTAAACCACTGCTGTGCAATAAAAATACTGAGGATGCAAACATTTCGGTACCATTTAACACACATTTTACCGCCACAGCACAAAGCTGACACTAACGTACTAATTTTGCACCTTCAGATGAGCGAATGAGCCAATTCTGAATTTAGAGTTGAGCAATGCAAGAGCATACTGTATCATACTGTTTTACTGCAAATTCAACATTGTTGGCCTGTAAATGTGCTCCACAATGTGATGCAGTGTATTAAATAGCTAGTCAAAAAGCGATTTTAGCGTTCAAACACTGGAAGCTGAAAAAGTTAATGGAGCACCAAGTACATTCCCTAATGACTTCATCGAATTACTTATTACCAGGAAGAAAAAAAAATCTATAAAATCTATAATTCTACTCATGTTTCAAGATGATCATGTTAATAAATAATCTCTTCAATCTCTTATGACTAGATTAATAGAAACAGTTGTATGTGTTGACTGTGTATCTGCTTATTATTACTTAGAACACCCTACATTATTATAAGGAATGGGCAGCAAGACCATAGTATATTTCAAAATATTTCGTAGATACGCAATATGTTTTCCTGAGGTGTCAAAAGATGAAACAGAAAAGTGTGATTAAAAAAAAATCTTCTCAAAAACTATTTAAATATAAAGAAATGCTTAGTTTCACATATTGCACTTCACCACATTCAGGTGTAATTATGCTCTCTCTAATGAAATGTGCAGTTGATGGTGAAGTGGTGAACTAATAAATAATCCCCATGGGATGCTCAGAAAACCATAATTTGACAAATACACACACACGAATTATATGGAGACTAATGGGCACAAAGGGTGTCACAAATGTCCCAACTTTTAATGTGTGTAATTCTCACCTTCGCAGATGCGGTCCAGTCTCTGTCGCTTGACTTTGTGTTTGTCCATGAGAGCCATCGAGTGGCGGTTCTTCTCGAAGACCAGCTAAGGCCACGAACGGAGAAAAGAAAAGAGAGCACAGAAGAAAGTTCAGTCCTGTCCACACTAGGAGAGAAACCACTCAGATGTTCCCACGACCTGCAATCATACACACAAGGAGATGGACAACTTAGTGAGCAAGTCTTTCATGTGTCTGCAAAACAGCTGCATAGGCCGAACATGCACTACATTAAAAGGGCTATTTAAAGTTCTTATTTAATAGTGTATTTAAAAAAATCAGCAACACAACCCTGGAGAACCTGATATGAAAGAAGAGGAGCCTCACCTGATGTACAAGTCAATGAGCACTTGCTGCTTTCCTTCCAACAGGAACTGTTTAAAAGAAACAAAATCACTTGCATTACAAGATACAGGAATGTACTTTTATACAGCATTAGCACAAAGTTTAACACTGAACAAGAAGTTACAAGACAAGAAGTGTGCAAAACCCTTTAAAGCACAAGTGTGCAGGCCTACATGAGCACAGGAGACCACCACCAGTGTTTGGCAATCCTCCCTTTTCAAAATAACCACACAACCCTTGGTTAAACTGACCAAAAAGTACGTAAAAGCCTTTTGTTCTGCACACAAACCAGTATGAGGTGGAAACTGAACTCCAGGCACTGGTGCGATAATGAGATTATTCTTTAAAAAACAGCAGCACCACCGTTTTCTTTACATTTTCTGACTTCTATACGAAATAAAACACAGAAATTCAAATTAGCTTCGTCTACACTATCGCTTCAACATCATTAAACTTAAAAAAATAAAATAAAAAATATAGGCCTCAAGTTAAAGTTTAGTCGTGAGAAGCTTTGCCATGTCCAGCCGTTGTGTGAAAAAATACTGCTTTTTAACAACAAAAAACAAGCAGTTGCGAAAATACTACCTCGAATTTCACTTAATTTGGAAAACAAATATGTTCTCTAAATGTTTAATAACTCACTCAGCACTTACGACTGCCCAAAGGTGGTTAAATGAAAAGAAACAAACCAAAAAATCCAAAAATTTGCCTGGCCACCAAACTTCTCAGCAACTGAGGCAAGTTAGCATAGCATAGCTTAGCATTAGCTTAGCCTTCTCGCACGGCTCGAAAAAGCAAATATTTCAAATTCTAGGTTTTAGAGAAACGACAAAATGCGCCACACACAGCCCACGACAAACATTTATCACTTATTTACCACAGAAATTAAAAGAATGAGCCTTTTTTTCCTCAGACAGGGAGTGTGCTGAAAGCTAACCGCGCTAGCCTGCTAGGCTAAGTGTGGCACAAAAACAGTCAGAAAAGCTTCATCAGCCGGTCTCCAGCCCACAAGCCGGGGGTAAATAAAAGGGATAGGCTTTATAGATGCGTTTGAGAGAGGTGAGAGGGCGGGAAAAGAGGAGAAATGTGCAGAAAGAGGCAGCTGACCCACCCGAGAGAGCGTGTGGTGGAGGTCAGAGTGCTGAGAGGAGGAGGAGATCCAGCTCTGCCCGACTCAGCTCCCCATCAAACCCTCCGAGAAACACTCAGGCCTGAGAGAGAGGAGCTCAGAAAAGAGAAGACCTGAGGATACAACAGCACAGCGTCTCCCACAGGTCGAGTGAAGAAGGACAGAATGACGGGGGTCCCTTTTTGTTTGAAAAAGTTCAGAAAACAAGAACAAAACACCGTTCAAGACACCAGGCTCAAGTCACTATAAAGTTAACAACACACCCCAGGACACACTGTGAAATTTTTTCTTTCTGCATTTAACCCATAGGCCACACTTTTCTGCAGGCCCCCAAATTCTATCCAGTTTTATGCGTACACCACATATAACAGGTTAATAGTGCAACAGAGCAGTAAGTAGTAGACCACACCGAAACTCACCTGTAAAATTAGATCATTTGGAAAAAAAAACCTCTGAACAATAACCCTACTGGCCTGCTGCTGGTTAAGAAATGTCTGTGAGCCTATTTAATTAACCAGTGGGCCTACACAGCACAAGACACTTTTATATTTAGTACATGCTTTATTCCAAAGTGACTCCCATTCCCTAACTGCAGGGGACAGTCTCCCTGGAGCAACTCGGGCTTAAGGGTCTTGCTCAGATACCCAGTGGTGGTATACTGAAGGTAGTTTGGTTTTTTGTTTTTGTTCAGTTTTTGTGGTTCAATATATTTTCAGTCTATTTCACTGTGAGGATGGTGTTATGGTTTCTCTCATACTTTCCTTATCATTTGTCTGAGAGAAATATTACATGGTCCTGGGAAGATCAGTTCAGGGTCCATGCACTTCTGACTTGCATATTATCAAAAGTAATACTGACAATACTGAAGGTTTTTGCTAGTGCTCTAGCTTTTCCATTCAAGTGTTGTTAAATAATGTTCCAGAGAACTCCAGGAAGCACTTCAGCTTCATCATAATAGCTACTCACTATAGGCCTGCTAGGATTGCTAAATCCACCATGATTGCATTTTGTGAGAAATGTCTGTTTATACTCACTACTCAGCTGAGGGACTAATAAACTAATTAAGCTCTAAGTCTGCAATTTCCAGTTCATATTTACAAATTACATGATGAAAATAGCAAAGCAAATTACCTGCCATTCAAGTATAGGTTTTCACATGGAAAAGTTGAATGATTCTGATCTTCGCTGCTCTCTCCTTTATTTTGGAAGAGTACAAGATCTTGATGAGTGACAGAAGGGCAAACAAAATACTCCAAAGTGGGTTTAGAGAGGATGTCACCAGAAAAGGAAAAGATAGCTGCTTCATTTATTTCCAGTGGAAGACAGACAGATTTTGCCAAGGCCACTTCAACTGTTCAGTTGGGCCTGGATAAAGCTGTTATATAGTACATGGCATACAGCGGGTCCTCGGATTTCAACAGTCTCAACATGAAACGTTTTGAGTTTATGACGCTCACTCCCACTCCCACTCGACTTATACCATTAGTCTCGTACTTACGGACTTCGTGAGCAAACTAGTTTGGTTGCACGCGGTGGAAGAATATGCAGTAATGTGGCATATGAGTGAGGGAGTTTTCCTTTTTCTGTGGCTTAGTTGTGTTTTTATGATTTTACAGCTGTGTTACGATCAGTAAGTGACTGAAGCTAGGGTGTGTTTCAACTTACACCAAAATTTGAGTTACATCACTGTCAAAGGAACAGATCTGTGTCATAAACTGTGCGTAACCTGTGTCAAGGACCCCGTATGTATACATATGTATATTAGGACTGGGCACATTGGTGCGTTGACACATTATTTTATCGACAGTTTATCACGCATTAACGCAGGTTTTTTCATACTTTTATTTTAAAAGTTTGTTGCATTTTTGTGCTCATGGGTGCGCGGAGCACACAGCGCTCTGAGTCTCACCTGTTTTTGCGAGGGGCCAGGCGTCCCATTACTTTTGTCCATATTATATGAACACAAGTATAGGGACGCCTGACCATTACACCAACAGGGTCTTTAATGACACTGCATTCAGATAAATAGACTTCATTTAATTATTTAATTTTGCGTATTTATAATATGGATAAAGTAATGGGACGCCTGACCTGACCATTACACCAACAGAGACTTTAGTGACACTGCATTCAGATACATAGACTTTCATATAGAGTTGGTCCCCCTTTGCAGCTGCTATAATGCTCTGGACTCTGAGAGGAACTTATTATTCTATAACAAACTAGATAAAACGTGAAACCCCTGCAGTGGCAAATAGTTTTGGTTTTATATTTAATTTGGTTTCATTTATGTTTAAGTTGAGATTTACAGAAATATTTGCAGCTGTGTTTGTAAACCAAATGTTATTGCACTTTTGTTCATATAGCAGTACTTTAAAAAATAAAAGTGTGCAATTCACTACTTTTGAACTATTTAATTTTGCGCATAACAGAAAACCACGTGATAGTTCTATGTTTTGGAAATCTGGAAAGTAAACCACTTTAGAGTATGACGTGTAAGTATGGTGTGTGTTTAAATTCCATGTATTTGTCTTGAATCTAATATTCTAACAGCCAGTGACCGAGAAAACTTTTTTTTCAATCAACATAGTTTTGTCATTACATTTTTCATTTTGAGATTTTATGCCAAATGATGTTGAGTAACCTGGGGGAGCACGCCCTACAGGGTAAGACAACCAACCAGTTTCTTTTTTTACTGGGATTTGAAGGAGAAAACTCTGCGTAAGAACAAAGTCATTCAGAGTGGTTTGATGTGAAATAGGTAACTGAATGAAAATGTCGTCACAGTGGTGGTGAAAGGGACTAAGGGTCGCGAAGACTACAACATTAATATTGCCATTTTATTTGCCATCCAAAACCAGTAAACCTACACCTTGTGAAAGATGAGCTTCTCAGCAGAACACTGGCCAAAGCATCACACTGCTGCCAAGAGGTGCCATTTCTTCCCCAGGTAAACAAAAAACACTCCCCAGCCATCCACATTACGTAAAAGAAAATGTGATATATCAGACCATTGCTCCGTGGCCCAGTTCTGATGCTTATGTGCCCACTGTATTCCCTTATCGCGATGGACAGGGGGTCAGCTATGTGACTGGTCTGCAGCTACCCAACCCCTTTCACAGCACTGTGTTTTGGCACCTGTTTATCATAGCCAATTCCAGGCTTTGGAATTCCTTACCCCCTGACATTAGAAATATGAATTGTTTTCTTACTTTTAAATCCAAACTCAAGACCCACTTGTTTAAAATTGCATATTCCATTTAATCTCCTTTGCTCTGTTGTCTTTTACTGTATTTAGTTTTTGTTTGTTTTTACTTTGTAAATTTGTACGGTGTCCTTGAGTGTTGTGAAAAGCGCCTATAAATAAAATGTATTATTATTATTATCATTATTATAGCCAACATGAACTTTTCCAGCAATCTATGCTTCGTAGCTCTTCAGCAGGATTGGACTAGACGGGATGGCTTTTGTTCCCCCCACTCATCCGTGAGCCTGTCGCTGGTTCACTGTCCTTCCTTGGAAAACTTTTGGTAGGTACTAACCACTGCATAGTGGGAACGTTTTTCCTGTTTTCAACACATTAACTTTTGGAGCTGTCTGTTCACTTGATGCCTGATACAGTGGGTAAAGAAAAGAATGACCTTATTCAAGATTTTGTTGTTCTGCAGCCGGAAACGAAGACACACACAGACACGCACAAAATCTGCTCAATGCAACTTATTACATCTAAGTGAAAGATTTTGAGATAAAAATACAATCAATCAGATGTAAGCAATCATTTCTCATCAAGCTGCATGGCTTCCACCAGTGATCAATTGTAATCATTTTGATTAGTTCAGCATAAAACAGCAAGTCCTGGAGCATTCCAGTGTTTGGTGGTGCAGCTGTAAGCAAACAATCAACTGTGGGTGGGAAGGCACCGTCAAAAGACCTCAGGGATGAAGTTGTGGACAGTCAGGAGAGGGATCCAAAAAAGTGTCAAAGGATTTATCAATCCCTAGGAGCACAGTAAAGTCTGTAATTAAGAGTTGTAAAGTGTTTTGTATTACTAGGACCCTCCCTGGATCAAACTGGATGATGACCGTTGGCGGGCTACTATCCTGAAGTCATTCCACAGATTTTCAACAATTTATGGTTTCTGACTAGGCCATGCAATGACATTCACCTTCTACTTCAGCCACTGTGTGGTCAGTTTGCTGTGCGCTTTGGGCCATTGTCATGTTGGAAGGTGAACCTTCTTCCCACTATGACAACAATTTCAAATCAGGGTTCCCACACCTTGGTTAACATCAAATTCAAGGACCTTTCAAGGATTTTCCAGGACCAATATCCTCAAATTCAAGGACCACACACGGCGGCATTTACCTACTGCTACTGCGGAATATGTTATCAATAAACAATTTTAGATGCAAATGCAATATAAGACTGTGAGTGGCATAGAAGTTGTTGGGACAAAATCAATACAAGAAAGTGGACTGAATGTATAGCCTACATTCATGTCAATAATATTCATAGCCTACATTCATATCCACAATGCATGGATATGTCCACGCTACATACATTAAGGATGTACATTACTATTTTATGGAATTTTAACTGAAACTAGACAGCATTTCCGCAGAGAAAATGCAAAGTGTGCTTGCTCAAATGCAGCAGTCGTCTGATCATTCTTGTCCCCGTTCTTCTTGATGAGGCTTGAGGTTGACTACCGAGTCTCATGGGCCTGCCGCCAAGAAACACCCTAGAAACTCCATAGCAATCATCTCCTAAACCATTGCAACTGCCTTTCATGCCTTAGCAACCATCCAGAAACAGCTCTGTCCCAATACTTTTGGACATATTGTTCAGTTTAAAGAGGTGTGTCTGTGGGGACGTGGCCCGAGGTCTCATATGAAGTTTCATAAGGCTTGGTCACTGTATGGAGCCTGAAAGTTTTTTCTTCTGAAACTGCATTCATTTCAATGGGATTAAAAATGAATGGAAGTGAATAGGGGGAAAAAAGGGATGAGCGAAAGAAAAGGAAAAGACGAGTGCAGGTCATCACTGACAGCGTTTGTGTGTCAGGGACGTTGGCCTGAGGTATCACAAGAGGTTTGGTGGGTTTCGGACAAAGCGTGTCTGAGCAGGACTACCTGAAAGTTGAGCCCTATTCATTCCCTATGGGAATTTTTTTGCCATAAAAACGGGAATAACGAACAAACAAGGCATAGCAAAAAGCTGTGAACAAGCCCACTATTCAAGATCGGTCCCGACGTGTCTCTATCTCGAAAGCCCTGAGACGAGTAGCGGGCCAAAAAACAGGTGAACGGAATAAAAATATAGATGATAAAACTTACGAAGAACATTAGTGTGCTTGCTCTGCAAGCGGCTACACATACGTACATTGACTACATACAGGAAACAAACATGTAGTGCTGAAAATCTACAGAAGAACAACAAACGAACTCAAATTAAAAGTTAGCATAGGCATAATTTTAAACAAACTTGTGATGGCAAAATAATAACACATTGACAGCGGTCGTCATCCATGAAATTTCAATTCCCAAAAAATATTCAAGGACTTTCAAGGACAGTATCTTTTTATGCCTGTTTTCAAAAACTTTCCAGGGTCTTGAACTTATTTGTTCAGATTCACAAACTTTCAAGGATTTCAAGGACCGTGGGAACCCTGTAATAGTGTCTTTGTATGTTTTGCCTGTTTCAGACCTCCAGAGACCGATCGTGCCGAAATCCCCACACACAAGCTGCCACTGACAGAGGTGAGACAAAGAAGAGAGGCATGAAGACGAGCAGCCAGACATGGCCAGATGTGGCTCTTTCAATCTTGTCACACACCAGCACTTCAAACATCAGCAGAAGAATGTGGATGCCCACTGCTATGAGCATGGCTTTGAACTCCACACACGTCTCCCCCTCCGCTCTAAACGCAAACACACATACAGAGAGACAGAATGAACAAATTTACATGTATAACAGAGTGCAAAAAACAGAGTAAAAAAACAAACAAACAAACAAAATAAATAAAACAATATGGATACAAACAAATGCACTAAACTGTTTAAAGTGAGGAATTTTGTTACATGAAGCTACATGGTGTTAGTCCAGTGATTAATAACACACCTGTATCGTGGGTTGTGGGCCCACACACCAGTACCAACAGATGCACCGATGACAACCATGAGCTTCCACAGCCATATGGGAGCAAACACAGCCCAGCAGCTCCACTGGATAACTCCATCCAGCCTCAGAGCCAGCAGCACGGAGAACAACAACAAGGAGGCATAAATGAGGAATTTGCTGCAGGACAGACAGACACAGCATGCTGAGATGATTCTCAAGTGGTTAAAACTGACAATTGTTATTATTAAAGACCTCATATCCAACCCTCTTCCAATATTTTTATCATTTAGTCCCCTTTGAGGGCTACCTTTTCTAACTGATAGATAGATAAGACAGATGATAGATACAGTAGAAGGGGGGGGCGGGGAATAAGAGTCCAAATCAGAGTTAGGTTCTTAATACATCTGGCATTTTCTTTGAGCAGACAGATATTGAAAAAGAAAGAAAAGTAAAGTTGCCCCTTATAGTCACATGTGAATTCACCACAGCACACCAAGTGAAGCAGTGGGCAGCCATCAACGCAGTGCCCGGGGAGCATTGCTCAATGGTACCTCAGTGGTGTGACTAGCAGCCCTGGGATTCGAATCCACAGCCTTCTGATAACAGGGGCAACTCCCTAAATATCAGACCACCAAATGCCCTCAAAAAGACTGGTGAATTTATCTTAAAACTTCCAGACATGGTCTCCTTCAATTTCCACTTCACTCTCATTCGGCTTTAGGCAATATTTTCATCTATGAAGTTAAATTTGTTTTCAATTTACTGTGTAAACTTTGATGGGGCTCCGAGTCCAAATTTTAATTACTGGTAATGATGTTAAATTGTTATCAGTATATGACAAACTTGAAACATCACAAAAACAATTACTTTAAACAGTCTGACAAACTGATCTCCACATATGGGCCATATGGACGGGATAGTGAACAGTACATTTCGAATATAATAATATTCTTAATATTAACAATAATTAATAAATATTATTAGATGCCCCTTTAAACCAGACTTCTGAACTGTAAAAGGATAAACACCCAACTGATTAAAAATGTAAACAAGCCCAACAGCAGTAAAGAAATGTTACACTGTGTCGCAACAGTGATAGTAATCTTTTTTTAAAAAGAAAACACGCTTTTTAGCACTTCCAGTTGTTTCGCGTCGTGTCACCAAACCCTGTGTTGAACAGAGCAAAATCCTAAAAATATATAAAATAATCTGATAAACAGACCTCTGAGCTGAACTAACAGAAAGTTAAATTTAGTTAACAACATTAGCAACATTAGCTCCCTTCACCAAAACACCTACAAACCAGCAATTTTCCCTCACCTGGCATTGAAATCCTGAAACAGTCCTCTCAGATTCATGATAAAAGTGATCTACGACATCATTAGCTTGTAAATAAACTCCACATCCTACTGATTTAGTTTAGTGTCTGTTCAGTTTAGGTGTTTGTAGAGGCTACCCTGTCGTTTCCTCTGTGGCAACACCGGAAAACACCTTCAACTTAAAAGTCTGATCATGGTGTTTAAAAAAAAGAAAGAGCATAGAGAAAAATATTTGGCTTTACTGGTATTTGTTTGCCACCGTCAAGTGTTTTTATCAAGTGAAATCAAATATAGTGTTTTTTCTCAAGTCCCATTACTTTTTCCTATGTAGCTACACTATATGGACAAAAGTATTGGGATGTCTGACCGTTACACCAACAGGGACTTTAATGACATTGCATTCGAATACAAAGTACTTTAATATGGAGGTGGTCCCCCCTTTGCAAATATAACAGCTTCCACTCTTCTTGGAAGGCTTTCCACACGATTTTAGAGTGTTTTAAGTGCCAATTGCATACTGAATTTGCTCACCTCTGGCAGTGAACTGAACAGATCACCTGAACACATTTAAGAGACAAATCAGAGCTGCTCAAAATGTTAAAAAAGTACACTACATAGACAAAAGTATCGGGATGCCTGACCATTATACCAACATGGACTTTAATGCAGCTATTACAGCTTTCACTGTTCTTGGAAGGCTTTCCGTGGGAATTTGTGCCCATTTATTCTGTACAGCATTTATGAGCTCAGGCACTGATGTTGGACAAGGAGGCCTGATTTGCAAATATGCGTTCCAGTTCATCCCAAAGGCCAATAGCGGTAGAAACATGTACTGTCCTGTGATGTTACGTTTTGCTGCCAGTGGCAGCTCCGGATGTGACGTTTACCTGCCACTAAACCACTGGCAGGACAGGAAGTGGAATACCACTCTAATACGACGACTTCATAACACGAAGCTATTTTGGCTACATTTGACGATATAATAAGAATATATCGGGGGAATATGTCGACTTAGAGTGAAATATCCCACGGGAATACAATGATTTTACAATACTGAACTATTTTGTGGCTATATAGCGAGAATATGCCACGGGCATATGCCGATTGTAGGTGGAATATGCCACTCTAATACGGCGATTTTATAACACGAAGCTATTTTGGCTACGTATGACGATATAATAAGATTATGCCAATGACAGATGCCGATTTGGAATGGAATATGCCACTAGAATTCGACGATTTTATAATACGGACCTATTTTCTAAGAATATACCAGTTACATACAGCGATTTTAAGTGGAATATGCCAGTGGAATACAATGGTTTTACAATACTGAACTATTTTGTCTACATATGGCTACATAATGAGAATATGCCAACTGGCATATCATGATTGTAGGTGGAATATGCCAGTGGCATATGACTTATTTGTGTCACGGTACCTGTTTGTGACCGCTAGAGGTCGCGGTGGGACCATGAACTGGCCTCCTCCTCTCACAGAAGCCGGCCGAAAATTTCCCTTATTACACCTGTCTGCTCATTGGTTCACTGTTCTGTCACTTTAGTATGTATATGGTTTAAGCCTTATTTTCAGGATTGGGAGCATACCCTTAACCCGGTCTGTGTCCATTGTTCTGTTGTTCTGTTTATTCCTTATTGTAAATAAATCTCCTTTTTCATGGAAG
>JBBPCY010000032.1:12794770-12820746 GCA_037974405.1 Brachyalestes nurse | reverse complement strand
GGCGGAGGATATTTGCAGTTTCTGCGTTATTGTGGGGATTTCCGCGTAAAACTATGAGTTCGGTTCTCAAAAAAAATGTGTGTGTGACTGAATCCGCGAGTCCTGATCCGCGTAAAACTGGGGGATTACTGTACTTTTATTAGAGGATGGCAACACTTTATGGATGCAAGATGCAAAATTGCTACTTTTTCTTAACATTGTCTTGAAAAGCCAACTGCTTACAAATTCCTCCAGTCTTGTGCTGGTGCCTGAATTTACACTGTAATGTCTGTAATCTGCTTAAAATTTTCTGAACATCAATGTATAATCTGATTACTTATATATGCTGAGCCAGAATCTGAACGGAAAGAGTGGCACAATGGCACAACCTTGTTCTAAAAAAGAGTGAGATGATGGTTGCTTGATCCTCTAGCAAATTTTCACATTTTCTTCATCAAAACTCCAAAAGAAATAAGTTTTGCACACAGGTCTCAGGACCCACTGGTAGAGGTCTAGTGGGTTAAACACTCACCTGTGAGCCCAATGACCACAAAGTTGCAGGTTTAATCTCCCCCCACTTTCTACCATTGTGTCTTTGATCAAGACACTTAACCCTCAGTGTCTCCAGGGGGACTGTCCCTGTAACTAATGACTGTAAGTCGCTCTGGATAAGAGCATCAGCCAAATGGCCCCCTTTCACCCTTTACCCCTGCATGCAAGAAAAAGCAGAATAAAGAAAGAGTATGAAAGCGTTTCAGGAACATTTAATAATTATACTTCCATGTTGTTATCAGCCACCGTATTTAACTCATTATATGCAATATTATTTATGCTTTGCCATAGTCATCATTATGTGATATTCACATGATAAGCATTATATAATGAACATAAAGGTCAAACATTTTTCACTCCGAATGATGACACCGGAGTTGAGAGGACATCATTTACAATGTCTTGCCATGCTTTTTATGTCTTCTGTGTTCTATTTATCCTTCATATACTCCTATGTGTATACACACAAACACACACAAACATACACCCAGCCAAACACACACACACACTCACACACACCCCCACATCTGTCTCTCCAGTCCCTTGATCAAGCTCTCTGTTCCATTTAAAAGACTTTATAAAAGAAAAAAAGAAGGATGAATCTTTAATAATAATTTAACATCGCAGAAAAAAGCACAACCAATAAATTAACCCTTAAAACCTGCCTACACTGTTACTGTGGTTACTTCTCTGTGAGTGACAGCTGCAGTATCCTTTCAAGCTCCTCCTCTTCTTCTCTCCTTTTTCTGTTGGTGAGTATATAAAGAAACACTACTGGTCAGGGTAAACGTACAGTAGGGATGTTTTTGCGTTCAGTAACTTCCACATTTACTTCTGAATCACCTGTCAAGCTCCTCCTGCTCTCTGCATGAAAGCTCCATAGCCAGACGCAGCTGCTCATCGAAGCTGGATTCCACAGCAAACGCCCCTGGCGCCCGCGGGTCAGCCAGAGAACCGTAGGAGGGAGGCGAGTTGAGGGCAGGGTCAGGTGAACCTGAGAGAGGTTCAGCAGGATCAGGCATTTCCCTTCCCTCTCCAGCAGCCAGTGACAGAGACAGAGACTCCTGGATTGCCCTGCAACAGAATTATATCAGATTAATTCATGTTTATAGACAACCCAGCATAAGCACATATCTTAAAGTCTATCTAGCACAGCTCTTATTTTCATATATTACACATCCTCCGCATTTTTTATATATAATTTTTCATATAATTTCCGTGCTAAATTATTAAGAAAAATATCATTTTTTACATTTTGTAACAAATATTAATATAATTCAGCTACATTTCCATATAAAATATAAGTGTATACATTTTTTTGTACTGTGAAGAGAACACAAAGAAAGCACGTCTTCATTTTTCTTTGCTGCTGATTGGCTGCTGTTCTGTGATGCATCTCTCGCAGCTGCAGTCCAGCATTCCCGCATCAGAACAGATTCTCAAGTGTTTCTCTGAGTGTTCTTGTGTTTTTTGTTTTGTTCTTTTTAAAGCCGTTTGTTTGTTTTTTACTGAAAATTAAATTATTACTGGATTTACCTGCTTATACCACAGAAATATACAGCAATTCAGAGTACACTGTACAGTACAGATATGGGTTTACCTTTAAAGGTTTTTTAAGGGTAATGTATTACGCTGAGTTTAAAATGAAATTAATGTGTTTTGGGAGCATATTTGGGGGCATTCAAAAATTATATTAGGGTAAAAATAGGCATTTTTAGGCATTTTTTAAAACCACATCTCAAATTCTCATTTTTTCTCAATTCACGGGTGGTCTTGGAATGTAACGTTATTTATTTCTCCTTGCTGATTATTTGCTGCTGCCCTTTGACACAGCTGCAGTCCAGAATTTCTCCCGTGAAGCATCTCGAGTGTTCTCATGTTTTTCATTTTGTTGTTATTAAAGCCCTGTATTTTTATTACTGTAAGTTAAATTAATGTATTACTGCATTTACTCTGATTATACCAAAGAAAACACCTGTGCATGAATTACAGTCCAGTCTATGCAGGGGTAATATCGGCATCTTCATTCTAGCACTGTGGGAGTTCAGTGTAAACTGTACGGCACGAATACAGGTTTACCTTTACATTTTCTTTAAGGGTAATGTATTAAACTAAAATGAGTCTAAAATGAAATTAAAGTGTTTTGGGAGCATAGGTTAGCACAGTTTTTCACTAGTTTTCCTACAAAGCCAGAACATCTACATGAAATCGAAGGATAACAAACACACATATATACCTCTCCAGCAGAGAATCCTCCTCATAGAGTGGAGGCTGTGAAGAAACTGGACGAGTGTTAGTGAGAGCCTCCCATATGGTCACCTTAAAAATGAGAGAGAGACAGGTAGTGAGACAGAGTGGGCACAATGTTAGTAATTGTTCTAGCATTATTTCTGACTTTTGGCTTTATTTCTGGGTGCTGCTAATTATACAATATAGATAGTAAAACCATTTGACTTCAAGTCTGTTTTATCATTTGGCAGATTAAAGACTATAAGCCAGTTCAGAGGCAGGGAGTTTGGAAGTTTTAGGTCCACCTGGTCACTTTCTGTCCCAGCATCCAGCAGACTTTGCTGAATAGCGAACTGCAGGAGGTTGTCATCCTCATCTCTCATTGGCTCACTGCGGCCTGGACCAAGCGTGGTGTAATCCGGGGGAGGCTCGAACACAGAGGGGTCGACCTCACAGTGCAGGGGAGGAGGACTCTGACCTGAAAAAGACAATAAATAAACAGTTGGATACGAACTAATATTTTTAACATTTAAAAAATGCTACCTAAAATTTGATAAACCCTTATAAAACACACAGCTTTAAATACAGCTATCAAATATCTGCTGTTTTTATCTGAATCCAAGGGTATAAAATAGGGAATTTGTCCCACTTTCACTACAGTAACAGCCTCTATTCTGCTGTGAAGGCTTTACACTAGATGTTGAATTGATGCTGTCAGCATTAGACTGCATTCAGCCACAAGAGTGTCAATGATGTCAGGTACTAATGTTAGATGTTTAGTTCTGAATCACAAACTCCACTCCAGAATTCACTAATTACAAAGTGAGTCTGGGATGTTTTGGACACATAGTGTACCTGGTCCACACTGACACTAACAGTTCTTCAGACTCAGGTGAGAAGATGGTGATAACGATGAAGTGAAAGGGGTCAGTACCTGCGTCGGGGGCTCCTTGCGGGGAATGTACAGTAACAGAGCTGACTGGCTCATCGCAACCACACAGATTACTGAAGGTCACTCGTGCGTTCAATACATGGAACAGAGGGATCTCTGAGAGACAAAAAAGCAGAAAATGACAGTGCGAATAGCAATTTTGAACAACCAATCCTGAAAGTGTTTTATTGGTCTATCTCACCTATTTTGACAGGGAAGCCAGGCGGCAAGCGCAAAGTGATGAAGTCACGCAGTTTGGCAAAGTGGGCATTAGAGATAGCCATGAGGTCGATGATGGGTGTCACCTGCTCAGCCAGTGAGAGAGGGTGGGCTTCACTTAACCACAATGTGGCCTTAAACCTAAGAGACAGAAAAAGAGAGGTAATACAAAAACAATAAATTGTGTGTGATGGATGACAGAGAGAGGAATGAGAGCAACATTTCAGCCTCCTGCTGAAACTGTGGTTTCTGTGGGTTGCCGTAGAGGCGGGTACCTTTGCACTTTGCTGGTGAGCTCGATGGGCCGGCCGATGTCTCTGCCGTTCAGATTAAACTCTGGGTCGAAGTATTCCTCTGCTGTGATGGCTGTTGGGTTATGAGGACTGGCACACTGAGACACTTGACTCTGACAGAGAGTAGAACAAACCAAAAATGTTAAAAGATCACTGATTTGAAGACTAATGTTAGAGGATGGGTAATATGACAATATTTAGTGTTATCATGATAAACTATGTCACAGTGTGGTTTTCTGAGCATATCACGGAGATCATCAATACTTCTTTCATTACAAATACAGCATAATTAGTTTAACAGAATTTAGTGCAGAGCAATATGTGACATGTTGAAAAAATGTTGGATGTACACTTTTTAAAATTAATGTACAGCATTTTTAATTATGGGACCACTGGTTCTTTTTGCCCATTTTACTTAACCAGATATCAGAAAAAATACATCGGTACATACTGTATATCATGACATTTAAGTATCATGATATCATTCTTGCCATATCGCCAAACCTTTTACTCATACTATCATTATTGCTTGTATCTTTCACTTTCAAGCTTTAATATCTAAAAATGGATAATAGCACCAAAAATGCCACTATGCTGATAGAAGCACAATGCACTAAGTAGTTTCACTATAGTTCAATCATCAAATCAGTACTTTCAATTTCAGTTCTCCAGGGATCTTCTTTTTTTTTAACCCTGATACTTTCTTACTTCTACTCACATTGTATTTTGCTACGCTACTTTTCCTTGTGGTCAAACGGCAGTAGGCACTCCAATCCACTATTGGTGGAACAATTAACGCTACATGATAAGCCGATGCTTATAAAAGCTTTTATAGCTGATATTTTCAGAGATAAACCAAGATATATTGAAAGTCCATACAGTTCACTTTTCCTGTGGGAAAACTCCACAGACAGCTCTCACAATATAGGAGATCAGAGTCTGAAATTGGTCAGCATGCTAAGATTACTTGTTTAATCAGTAGCTCTGTTTAGAAGTGAGACTGCATTATTTCAATGCAATTACTATGAATTACTGTGTATTTCATCCCGTTCCTTAGTAGACTAATTACAGAAGCTAAACTACTATAAATACCCATCATTATATCTCCCTAACATATCTCTATCTACTTTAAAGTGTACTCATTGTTGACACAGAGATTTACCTGTGCCCACATGGCCTGTACAATCTCCTTAGAAAGGCATTGCCAATAGAATGGGGAGCTGTGGAGCATCTGCACATGAGCTTAAGATCACCAAGGGCAAAATTTAGCTAGAGGTAAAGAAACCTTTATGTCTGGTAAGAAGTAATGTCTGGTTTTCAGAACACAGATTCTTCAACCTGACCTCACTGATTCTCTTGTGGCTGAATGCAGTCAAATTCTCACAGTAATTTTAACATTTAGTGTAAAAATTATGTTTTTGTGGGGAAGAGTATGCTCTCGATGTCAGAAGAAATGCTGGATGAGCTAATCATCCAGCATTTCTGCCAAGCTGAATGCGGTGTTTCTTTTTGACTGGCCGAAAAACATCAACTAACAGACTTCGAAAGGGGCCACTGTTTTTTACTGTCCGCACAAAAAAACAACAATGCAAATACAAACCAACAACTGGGAGGCTGACTAAGTACAAGCACTGCTATCTATTTGGGCTGAAGATAAAACTCAGTGGGAGTTTCAAACACTTCGAGAAACACAAAGGTACACCAGGACATTGGTAACAAGTTCGGTGAGTTAGATATTCCTTGCACGGCTAAACAATGAAGAAAAACTCAAAACAAGACTATAACTAATAAAAGCCCACAATAATAAAGCCGGCTCTGACAGAAGACTTTTTGTTGGACAGACTCCATAAATGTGGTTTTGGGATGATGACCAGTCATAAACTGGGAGAAGAGAACTGCGCTGCAAACGCATCAGAAACACTGTAACTGTGCTGAAATACACTGGAAAAAAAAATACAGTGCTCTACAACTTCTGTGCTTCTACAACTTCTACAACATTTCTACAACACTGACCAGTGCATTCTATATGGTCATGAAGCATGCCGAACATTATATTCCTCACCCCATTATTAGACACGTGCTGCTCTGCAATTCCAAGGAAGGACTGAAGAGGGGTTCTGGATCCTGGAGAAGTAAAAGAGCAAAATAGAGGAAGAAAAGAGAAATAATGCACAACTTCAGGCTGTTTGGTGTTAAAAGTCACTGTTCATTTCAGTTCAGTCTGGGGGTGTGTGTACCTTTGCATCTGGACTTATCTTGATCAGAGAGATGTTCAGTTCGAGAGCGTGTCACCAGCTCCACGTTACTAGCACTGTAAACCTTCATACCACAGCACATAAAACACATATAAAGAGCTAAACTACTAAGACCGACAACAGAATAGATATGTGTTTCTCATTACTGCTTAGAAAATAACCTACATAGCTCAAAAACAAGCTTAGGTCAAAAAAATTAACGCTGCAATTAGTAATCTGAACGGTACTGATCTCACCTTTGCCTCGTAACCACTGACAACCTCTGTTTTCTCAGAGCGCCAGCCCCAAATTCCAGATTTGTTCCTGGAGACATCATGAGCCAGGAGTCACGGACGTTCTTTTGTTTATGATTAGATGACTATAAACACACTCATTGAGCATGTGTGTTTGAGACTGTAAACAAGTAAAAACTCTATAGAGAGAAGAGAACCAGAAAGGTGTAGCATGGCTGGGTATGTGTGTGTCTGTATGTATTTGTACCTCTCAAAGGCGATGTTGCGAGTGTTGAGGTGAGTGGAAACAATAGGTGAGGTGAGTCTCTGTGCTGTGTTCTCTTGCGAGGGCAACATGGCGGCGAGAAGAGAAGGAGCGTCGCGTGGTGAAAGAGACAGCGGTTCTGTGTACACTACCTGCTTCTCATGGTCCACCTCCATTACCATGGCCCCACCGTCTGGAACACACACAGTGTTATGTTACACAATACTATGAGACTAAGAACAGGTTGAACACAAAGAAAGAATTCCACATTGAGGACACTGTGTACTGTGGTGTGGTGTGTTCATGCATGACTGTAAGGCGCCGCCTCACTTTACTTTTACATTACATTATTATTTATTATTATATACTGCACATTCTCTGCCCACTTGCTGCTATGATTTGCACAATTACTATTTCTTTCGGTCTACCTCAATTCTGCATTTTTGCAGCCCTAACGACGCCATAGCTACTACACTGTATCTGTCATGATATTGTATTCTTTCAAACTTTGACAACACTAAACATTGTCCTGTTGCTTTGCTGCTTGTGTTTTTCTTGCTCTTTGTTTCCTGCTCTCTTTGTACTCATGTGTATTTCGTCCTGTTTGCAATTATGTAGTCTTGTGATGTTTCTGTTTTTGCTCTAGTGTTGCACCATGTACTGGAGGAACGTTGTTTTATTTCACTGTGTACTGTGTATAAAGCCGAAATGTCAAATAAACTTGACTTATGCTAAATAACCTATCCTTACTCCAACCCCAGATATGTTCTTATATAACTATTGCAAAGCTTGACAAGTTTGACAGAACATCTCACTCAACCAGGTGAGGAATTGTTTACAGTTGCTACGTAAAGTTGAATTGCCAGGTAAAAATGTAATGCTGGGCTAGGCTGCAATTAAAACTGGGCTAGACAGCCAGTACTGTAACAAATTTAGCCCAAAATAACACAGACTCGCACTGTGATTTCCTTCAGAGGGCAAGGCCATTTCTTAAAATCAAGTGGCCCTAAGCGACATTCTACTCAGGGATCACCACCTACACATACCTAACATTAAAACAATGTCATTCAACTGAACACCAATGATTATCTTGTTGCAATGGCACCTGTCAAGGAGTGGGATATATCAGGCAGTGAGTGAACAATAACCTTTTGAAGCTGATTTGTTGGAAGAAGAAAAATGGGCAAGTGAAATGATCTGAGCATCACTGACAATAAACAAATAGTGATGGCTAGGCGACTGGGTAAGAGCATCTCCAAAATGGCAGCTCCCTTGGTATGCAGTGCTTAGTACCTACCAAAATAGGTCCAACGAAAGCACTTGTGGGTGGAAGACAGATAACTCATTCATTCATGCTTTCCACCAGAGCATTTTGGGGCATTCTAAGGGTTGGCTCATGGCTGAATGTGTTATTCTCACTCACCTCCGCCCTTAAATATGTAGCTGCGACGCCCCTTAAGCCAAGTCATGTGTTCAAAGCCCAGAAGGGTAGTGTCCACTCGCAAACACGAACCACTTTTCCAAACGCGGTACACGTCACTCGGACACACCTTAGATACCAGAGGCACTGAAAGACAAAAATAGAAATGGGGTAGAGAGTAAGAACAGAGGAGAGCAAAAAAAGAAAAAATGAAAACCATTAAAAGAAAGAAGTCGTGAGCTATTCTTGAAGGGGTAGCGTATGTGGAGCTGTCCACTAGTGTAGTGCTGAAATGGTTAACATGAAGGCCTATAGCCACAGAGAGGAAGAGAAAAGAAGGAAAAAGAGAGAGGAAAAGAGAAAAAGAGGGAGAGATATATGGAAGGTGTGTGTGAAATGGGCCTGTGTAGTGGTGTGCTGTGTCTTACCCCAGCTTGTAAACTCCCACTTCATCTCCACGTAGAAATCCCGTGCCTAAAACGCGCAAAACTTTCATCAGTGAGCTTTGAGATTTTATGATTCACGTTTTAATCACTAAACTTTTTCTTTACCTGTCTCAGTTTGCTGAGAAGCTCAGGGATCCCTGCGAGCCTCTCGGTGGCTCTTTTGAAGTCTCTGTACTGAAGGACCAGCTGCACCAGCTCTGGGTCTCCTGTGCTCACGGCTTCCTGCAATACTACACACAGCATTTTAAACCAACCTCAGTCCTGAACATTACTCGATTCATTTATTCAGCCAGTTTAGGGACACAAGTCTTGTTACAGTGTGGTGAGAGAGGTGTTGGCTCACTTGTCCAGCCCTGGGCATTGCAGTGTGTTGGGTCTGCGTTGTGTCTCAGTAGCACTCGGGCAGACTCCAGGTGACCAAGACAGACGGCGAGCTCCAAAGGAGTACGTCCACGAGGATCCACACGTTCCACGTCCTGCTGCAGGGGGAAAACACACACACACCCATCCAATGGACTCATGGTCAGAAGCTAAACACAGTGACCATTCCCTTATGGCACAACCATTACCCAAACATGCACCATCAGTTCTCTTACTTCTTTTTTCTTCAGTTCTCTATCAAGCTCCAGGTACTGGTTGTTCCAGACCAGATAATGCAAAGGAAACGCCTCTTGAGCCATTTTCCTCTTTTTCCTGCACAACTGTTCCAAGATTTCAGGGTTTCTTCTGCTTGCCTCTGCAGTTTGCCAGTAAATCTATGTGATGCATGAAGGGCTGCTGGTCACCCTCACAGAGAAACACCTCTCCAGTCGTTTAGGAACCGTTTATGTACCAAAAACTGGACCAAACACCCAAAGCCCCATAATCAATACTATTCATAACTGGAAAACGAGTCCTAACAGCTTCCTCAGCCTCATCCCTTCACAAAAACGGAATACAACTGCTATTGTCTTGGCTAAAATCTTTCCCCGTAACGATGACAGTAACCTATAAACGTTAATTAACTGGCCGAGGTTAAAAACAAGCTTGTCAACAACAAAATCGAGCAATTTTCATTAAGAAAATACCACCTAACACCAGAAGCCTTACCTGGTAGCCATTAGCTAGCTAGCAAGCTGGGGAATTATGAAGCTTTTATATATAATTTGCCCATTTAAAGGAGCAAACTTGATTGCTAATGCGTTAAACCGTTAATATTTCCGACCGAAAAGTTAAATTGAATAGACTGTCCGGCGGAAATCGATTATTCTGCCACAAATTCATGTTTGTTGACCTAGCACTTAGCTACCTAGCCAACGGCTACATATCGCTACTAGCTTTAGGAGGCGTTTTTTACATTTAAGCCCTAATCGAGAAGAAAATAACGGATATTTTTGCTGGAAACGAGCCCTAAAGATATACAAGGAGTCACTTATGTTATGGATAGGTGGATAAATCAGTGACAAAAAGAAAAAAGAGAGAGCAGAGGCCTGTTTTCTTCTCAGCATCCAGGTCAGAAGAGCTGCAGCTGTTCTCTCAGTGCAGATCCAGATGTACAGCCAGGCTGCAGGACTGGAGAACACAATCAGAACATCATGGAGAAGTTTCTTCTAAATGTTGCTCCCGAAAGAAAGGTTTACAGGCCTTGCTGGCATCTCCACTCCAGCTCTAAACCCTTTATTTATCTGAGCATCGTCCCTCTATCTGGTGTGAGAGACCAAGACCAGCCTGTGCTCCACTGGAACACAGGGAGGCACATCCCAATCTTCATCACTACTGTCATTATTAGGGAAATAAAAAAGGTTTTACTCTGATTTATCCTAAAAAACAAAACTACAGTGAGATACCACAGAAAATGTACCTTTTAAAAGGTGTTCTAAATTAAAAACTTGCATGCTGAGTAAATAAAATCAAAAGTAAATAAAATCAAAACCCTAATTTAGATTTTCCCTTTCAAAAACTCCTAATCAAAAACTTACATGTTCAGTAAATAGACAGTTTTACGCTGACTTATCTGAAAGCTCAATGACTAAAATGAGATACAATAGATTTTCCCTTTAGATGGTGCTCCAAATTAAAAACTTGCATGTCGAGAAAATATAATCAAATGTATTTCCCCTAATTTATCTAAAAACGACTAACCTGAAATGTTAGATTTTTTGATGGTGCTTGTAGATTAAAACATGCATGTTGACTAACTATAATCAAATGTTCTCTTCTAATATCACAAATATAAATCTTATTTTATCATCTTTATTTTTATTTTAAAAACAAAGTGGAAAAAAAACCAAAAACATTTCCCAAAAAAATAATTACATTGCTACAGTTTCTCTGGCATACTACATAAAGGAAATACATTTACACAAGGTTGTATATATATATATATTTTATATATATATATATATATTTCTTTATATATCTCTCTACACTCTTTTCAGAGGACACCAGAAAGGTATTCCTCTTGAAAAATAAAGTCAGAGCTTTGGAGAGGAGTGAAACGAAAATGCAACACTTTCATGCTGCCAAGATAAACCAACAAAATGAGACCAAGGAGTTATATTATCAAAAGGAAATAGGGGTTCAGGAGAGGCATGCAAACAACAGGCCTGACCAATAATAGGAAAAAAAAAGAGGATGTTGGAGGGAAATAGCACCTGTTTAAACTCCTGTTGGAAGAGCCCACGGCATTACAGGCCTGAGAATCGACTTGATTGCCAATTGCAGTACTTGTGTGTACACAAAACAAAAGGGAAACAGTTCATTACAAATAAGGAAGTACCCACTGCCATGTTGTATTTATACATAAGCTCCACTCTGAGCTTCTCAGTCTTGACGACCTATACAAGAAACAAAGTTCTCTGTCAAACAGAGCAACTTCACTGCCCATCCGGCACATGCATTCTGACAGACATATGCTGCATTTGCAATTTACACACACATATGTCCACACACAAACACTCTGGCACCACACAACGCAAAGGTCTGTCTCTGAGAGAAGGCGGAGCTCTAGGATATCCTCTGGATGAGTTTGTCGTCAGACAGGCAGTAGAGAGCATTGACAGAGAGTTCGGAGATGAAATTCTCGCAGGCCTTCCGGGAGACTCCTTTACAGCCACGCAGATCGAGCACCGTGAGGCAGGACAGACGCTGCAGGTACAACAGACAGTGGTCCGTCAGACGACTGCACCCTGAGAAAAACAGGATAGAAAAAAAATATACTTTTACAAATAAATCAACTCATCTCCAACTAAAGGTCAAACAACAAAAGAACAAAAATGCATATAAACATAATTGGGTGTCTATCTGTCCTCAGTTAAATGTGTTAACATCAGTTTATTAACATTCAGAATATTGAGTCTGCAATCTAACTATTCTTAGTTCTAGTTAACAATTATCTTAGTCACAATTATCTCACTTAAGCATGCTCAAGGAATAATTATTAAGGAACCCATGGGGGTATTTTAAATATGCATCATCATTACACAAACCGGCAAAAAAATTACTGAACAGATTTGTAATTGAAAATAATCCAAGGAAATCAATCAATTGCATCTAGATTCGAGTGTACAGGTGCCAGTGTGTGGAGATTTACCTGCTAGGTTGAGGTGTGAGATTGTGTTGCGTGTGGAAGAGCCCACAGCGGTGAGGAGGTTGAGAGCGTTGTCAGTCAGAGGGCAGTGCGAGAGCTCCAGCCTGGTCAGCTGGGGCATGTGCCTAATGATCAGCCTCAGAGTGGCTTCCGTAAAATCCAGGCCACATAGTCTCAAACACTGTATGTTCCTTAGCCGGGAGCGGTTATTACTACCTATGTACATGTACACACACACACACAAAAATACTAAGAAACAACAAATTCCAATGTCTCTTCTCCTTGATACCAGCACACCTAATTTAACTATAGTTAAGCATTTATTAGCCCAAGAGTTGGACGATACAACACTCTGCACCGTTCTCAAATACAAGCGATGTTTCGTCTTTTTACCCCCTGGCCCTCCTTGTTTTTACTATACATTTAGCTTCCTCGTGGACACTTTTGGCCAATTGAAACCCATGAAAACTACATTTTTTAATTCCTTGTGATTTACGCTGTTAAATCATACAATTTAGGTTAAAATGCTTTCATTCTAAACTCAGCACTTGAGAAATGTAGTTTTTTGTGTTTTCTTCCAGACTGTCATTCATCAATTTTACGGCCATATATTTATATAATTTTTTAATATATTTTTATATACTTTTTTGCTATTTTTACTACATACAGTATCAAATATCAATTCCTTTGTTTTTTTTAAATCCTTCAAATACCAGTTTGTTTGCACAATGCACTTGTTGGCTATTTTCTTTATTCTCAGTGCTGCTGGGCCAAAAAATGAAACAAATCTAAAATATGTAACTGATTAACAACAACAACGCTGAATTTTATTTTCATGCACAAACACAAACCATTACCTGACATCCTTAAGATCACATCTATGTCAGAATTGTGTCATTCTGCTCTGTTGGAGAGCAGTTTTCAAGTGTTGAGTTTAGAATGAAAGCATTTTAACCTAAATTATATGACTTAACAGTGTAAATAACAAGGAATTTAGTCCACGAGAAAGTGTCCACGAGGAAGTTACAATTGGATGTATGGAACATATTATTGATATACTGAAGTTAAAAAGTTTGAAGTTAAAAAATTTAAAGATCTGAAAAAACTCCAGACCCTTGGGAATGTTCATTCCATATGCATTAACATAGCTAAAATGGTTTAAAAAAAGGAGTGTGAAGTGGACAAAAATGTCCCACAGAAGGGCCAGAGGGGTAATGCAGAAATTGTTTCTACTTTTGAGGTTCATCGGGGGCTTATCCTGGGACCTCTTTTTTATCCTCCTCATAGACAAAATTTTAAACATTTGAAAGGTGTGTATGTGAACACGTGTGTGAGTGTGTGTGTGTGTACCTGGTGGGCTGAGGAGGTCTCGGATCTGTGCATCTTTGACACCATCTGCCCAGCGAAGGTCTAGTAAACGCAGTAATGGACAGCTGGGAGAGCTCAGAGCAGAGACTGTTGCCCAGTTACACCCTGACAAAACCAGATCTTTAAGTCCTAAAAATGAAGAGAATGGGGGAAAAGATTAACTTATCATTTAAATGTCACTTACAATGACATGCCATAGGCACACTGATATAATAGCAAGAGAGTGACCAAACACTTGAGTGTATGTGTACCTGGCAATCTGTTGATAAGCCAGGTAAGCTGTTTCTTGGATATGTTGGCCCACGAAAGGTCCAGAGTGACCGGCTGACGTTTGATAATGCCTGAAAGAGCCTGAGGACTGATGGACTGGCAGCGGCTCAAACTGATCCGCGTCCACAACCGCTTATCGCATCCCCTATAACGACAAGTACACAGAACATGCAAGTATCGTACTGTTGTTAAACTCAAACTAGAGATGACATATCTAAGAAAGAATATCTGCTATGGAGAGTGCAAGGGTGGGTGAGAGTTCACCAGACAGAACACAATAATTCCATGAATCGTTTTACCAAAGCTTATTCATGATCCTACATATACTCACCATTTGTACCAGTTCTTGCAGACAGCCATACAGACGCAGAGTTCGGCACGCGTCAGGTATCGGAAGACAGACACCCACACGAGCCTCTCCCAGCCGGGCTCACTCGTCCCATTCTGCTCAGCTGACCGGGGGGGCACTGGCCTGGACAAAGGAGAAGCTGAAGTCTTCCTTACGTCCAGTTGTGACTTCTTGCTGTGGTGGGGCTCTCTGGAGTTGCATCTAAGACTCCTTCCCATGTGGGCGTGTTTGGAAGTGCTTCTGGTCAGTGTGGGGGACTGGAGGTGTAGACTGTCTGTGTGTGACTTTACTGAATGTGTGTGAGGGGGAGCTTTATCAGAGGGACGAAGTCCGTTTCGGAGTGGGGGGCGGAGCAGGGAGTTGCCGTGGATGTCTCTGGGGCTTTGTGGCAGGCTTCTGGTGGACATGTTGGCCTCAAGCTTAGGCACGATGGTGCTGGGATCCCGCCTACCCCTGGACGGCTGCAGGGTCACAGTAACACATGACCGTTGACTTCTTACCTCATCACTGAGCACTGCTGAAGAGTCTGACCGGGTGTTTTCTGCATCCTCATCCCTTTCTTCTTCCCGTTCTCCGTTCTGTGGCCCTTCTCCGTTTTCCTCTTCGTTTGACCGCCCCCCGTGTCTCTGTGGTCGGTTCTCTTTGCCCCCTCGCCCATTCTCCCTCCTTTCCTCTTTCTCTCGGCCGTCCTCCTCATCGCTGTCTGCCCGGTCTTCTCTCTCCGTTGTCCTTGTCAGGGCTCTGCTTCTTTCTGTTCTTCCTCTGAGACGCACACCTCTCCCCCGGAGAGCCAGAAGGCCCCTCGCACGGGACGTGCTCTTGTTGAGTGCTGCCCTAATCATCCCGCTTCTATCCAAACTCCGCTGACGCAGGAGCTTTGGAGAAACAGATACAGATGAACGAGTCTGAGAGAAAGAAAAACGGGGGCGGGAATGGGGGGGGTGCACAAGACACAAACAAGGAGGACGAGGAAGGGGGGAATAAAAAGGCAACAACAACATGGCGCGGATGAGGGCAATGAGTGTGGAATAATAACAATAAAACCTGATGCAGGGAAATGCTGGTATGTTCACAAACTGTATAAAAAAATATACAGGGAGTCTCACCGACTGGAGAATTTTTTTCCGTTCAAAATTTATCTGCAGAGAAAGAGAGACAATCAAAATTAACAATGACAGACAAATCCTCTTTATTGTATGAATGAAGTGACTGCAGTGTCTCCATCATTATTGCTAAGCTAAATGTATAAGGAAAAAGCAAAGCAACTCTTTGGCAGGTGACAATGGCACTCATATAGAGCGTAAGTGTACCCTCTTCCTGTGCTGTAGCTCCAGCACGCTGGCTCTCCTGCGGCTCTGTTGGTGCTGCAGTAAAAGCCTCTGTGAGGGTGGAGGCTGGCGTCTGGAGCGGGTCAGAGGCAGGGAAGAATGCGAGAGTGGGGAATGACTCTTGCGTCCCACCCCGATGCCCTCCCTGTATGCCCGCTTGGCTGGTGGGCCTGAGGATGGAGAGCCGGTGGTCACGCTGCATTCATCCTCTTTTTCAGAACTACTGCTGGAAGACTGGGGAGGAAGCAGAAATGACACTACCATTTAAAATACACAAGAGATACTGAGTAGCTTCTTCACTGCCCAACTCATCTCTAGGTCTCTTTATTATAAGCTGTATCAGTGCATGGTACACCATACCTCTTCGTTCTTTTCCTGAACACATTTGGGACACTCCCAACAACTAGGCAGGTCTTTATTGATCACGCCCTCCCCCGGCACCTTCACAACACAAACACAAAAACAGTGTCACTGTAAATTAGCAGCAATCAAGACAATCTTCTTAAATGTGCATGTACACAATGTGCATGCATTGTACCGTTATACATTCAGGATGTGTGATCTGAGCGCATTCGGAGCATTCCATGAGCGTTTGTGTGGCCTCTGATCCTTCGTTCTCCTGGATCCCCTCCTTGCATATGGCACACACAGCAGACAGTGGCAGCCCCGGCTGGAGAAAGACAGCAGGTGTTGCAAGCATGCATAATATGTACATGATGCACACAAAGCCCTGTTCAGATGGATCCATTTTATCTAAGGAGGTATATTAAAATTCCCCTATAAATGGTACGAATATAACATTTTAGAATAAGATTCTAATCCAGTAAAAAATTTGCAGTGCTTGTAATTATTTTCTTACTGCAATAATTTAATTGAATTAAAACTCCTAGGAACAGAAGGCTCGTTAGTAATGAAATAAAAACTTAGCAATGGACATTTATGCAATGCATCTTGTCATTACTATTACTGCATCTTTGACTTTAGCCGTAAGCTCACAATAGATATGAAAATACTGCGATTATATAAGTCTGATTTAAATTATGCCACTTAATTATATTTCTCTCTTTCAAATGTCAAATTTTATTGCTTCAGATTTATTTGAACACTCCCTTTGTACAATCAAGGTAATCTATGCTTAGGTCAAAAAGATTGCAATTAATTATAGTTTATACTAGAGGTGGGCGATACATCGTTTTTATCAATTAATTCGAATTTACAGTTCAGCAACATCGATTTTATTATTTATTTTACACGCGCCACAAGCTGAACTACTGCGACACACCGTTCTACACGGGTATATTAGCACGGCACACCTAAACAGTGTAGCAAATTCACAAACAACATGGCAACGACAGGGGAAAAGCTGGAGTTCTTGTTTCTTGTGCCCAAGAAAGGTGTTGCTGTAATATGGAATTGGTTCCGTTTTGAGCTGGACACAGACCAAACAAGTCCTCGTTGCAAAGTCTGTTTAAAAACTGTTGAAATCAAAGGAAGTAGCACAACAAATTTATTCCAGCACCTAAAGCAGAGGCACACAGCGGAGTGGGAGAAGTGCAGCTCCCAGTGAAATTAAAATAGCCGCAGCACCCGTACAACATCCACAGTTAAGCAAGCAACCGTCCCCGACATGTTTTCGAACTGTGTGCCATATGATAAGAATGGGGCACGGTGGAAGGCGACAACAAAAGCTGTCGCGACACATACTGCAAAAGACATGGTGCCCATACATACTGTGGAATAGCTGGGATTCATTAACAGCTACAGCACTACAGTTTCATGATTTCATTAATACCTATAACATGTTTACATTTCCAGGAAAATGTCCTCATTTTCTTAACACTGGCAGTTTTTCAAAAGTTTTGTTTTGCACTATGTCAAGGCCAATGGCATAAAGTATTTACTTTATACCGAGTTAACATGATAAAATTGTGTTTTGTTTTTTTATTATTATTACTTTTATTTATAAGTTTGAGGGTGTATTGCGTTGTTGCTAGTTTGAAAATAAGTTTCTAAAAGTGTTTATAACGACGTAGCCTGCCATCTCAATTACAAGCATCTTATTTGGCTTGTCAGATTACACTTTAACCCTAAAGTAAAAAAAAAAAAACTAAATAAAATACAAACTTTTTTGAGCCATTTTTTTGTCATCTGTAGTTTGATTTTGAGTAGGGGATGGAAAAAATCGATTAAAATTGGATATATTGTGAAAAAAATCTGCGATTTTATTTTTAGGCCATATCGCCCAGCTCTAGATTAAACAAAGCAGCGCTTAAAAAGAACAAGCCTTTCAGTAAAAAGGGGGCCAGTTTGTTTGATTTTGCCATCGATTTATCTGACTGACCCTCTACTCTGCTACAGACTAGCCCCAGTTTAGTACATGGAACTGCATGATGCATTCTGAGATGTGCTGACTAATTAGCAGTATCATTAACCTTTGCTAAAATTAACAATGTACTGCAAAGACTGAAAGTAATTCAGTGGTTACGCAAACAAAAATAATTTATATCTCTATACAAATCATGTCAGTTCATGTTAAATTAAGAAAAAAATAAACTGGAGCAGGGCTAAAACTGAAGGCACAAAAATAAGTACTCACAGCTAGACACTGTCTGAGAATACAGGTCTTCTTAAGTCTGCCTGGACCACCGTACTTCCTCATGTCCCTGCAGTAAGTGCAGTCTCCACACTCCGTGCGAAGGCAGGCTTGGCAGCGTCTGCACCGCACACGCCGGCGCCGCAGAGTTGAGATGGAGGAGGATGGCTTCGCTGGCCGAGGAACCGGGGCCAGCATGGGACCTGAGCCTGAAGGCCGAGACTGGTAAAGTGGAGACGGGGGAGGTAGAGGTGGCCTATACCAGGAGGGCTGAAACCAGATAGAAAGAATGAATTTGCATGTGTCTGCATCTGTGAACAGGAAAAATACCCACATCTACTGAAGTAACTGGTTTTATCAGAATCAGAAAACTACTGATATTCTGGAAGAAATTGCCTATGATATGAACCAAGCTAAACAAACACACACACGTATGTATGTAGTATATATGTATATATCAGAGGATAGGAGGATAGGTTACTGCTTAGTGCAAGCAGTACCATTTGAGACTCATTTTGTTTCGAGTCCTCATGTTTACCACAGAATAATGAATCAATAAACGCTTTGATACTTTTACATTCAATCTGTACAGAAGATCCCAAGGAATCGCCACAGAACCAATTCTTCAGCTACCAGTTCACCATTGTCCAAAACTAAAAACACGCTCCGCCCAGCTGGTCCAAATCACACAAAAACTCTCTCAAAACACAACAAAACTCTTATAAACAAACTCCCCAGCAGTTTTAACACAACCAGCCAGCTTATAGACACTTATAAAGCAAGTGTCATAATTTCCTTTTACTTACATTTGAAGAAATTCAGCGCGGACACGCGCGCCTCCCCAGTGCGTCTCTCCGTCAGCCACTCCTATTTCCCCTTGAAATTCTTATTTGCTGGACAATTATCCCCATCAAATGTCCTCAAATATCCTGAAATACCCTGATTTGGTCTTCTGTGCGATTTTTCCTTTGTTTGAGCCTAAAAAAATTGACCCAGCGACTCAAACGCACATGAGGCGTTCGGCTGACCTGAGATCAGTCTCAGTTCATTTATAAGGCCAAGGGGGGAGGAATCATTTGAATCATAACCTCTACTATTGGTTATTGCCAGAAATTGACGTGAAAATACACCAATCATGGTGTAAAAAAGGTTTTATTAGGAGGTGTACCACCCACGGGCCGGACCTCTAGCGGTGAAAGACAGGAAGGATAACTCTGGGAGTTGGAAGGGGTGTGTGTCGCAATTCTGCCTTCTCACACCGCGACACGGGGTTTGTGGACCTGGGTATCGTGATTTCAGTTTTGTATCGTATATCGTTACAGCCCTAATATATATACACACACACACACACACACACACATATATATATATATATGTATTGTGTTTAGATTCCTCTCACGCCAACGGTACTGCCACTTTTATGAAGGGACTATAATAATTGGTTAAGTCACACAATGCGTGTCAGCGTCAGCCAATCAGAGGCAGAGACTGCATTGCGAACACAAATGAGGGCAGAGAGAGGAGGAAAAAATAAACGACAAGTCGACTTCTCTCGGGGGGTCGACTCGTGCATAATCCCTCGCTTTTCGCGGGAGTTACGCACCCGTGTATAGTGGAAAAACCACGTTGCCGTATTTTGATACAAAAAATGCCTATTTTTAGTGTAAACCCTAAATATGCCCCCAGAACACTTTATTTTCATTTTTAATTTAAATTCCCCATCGAGGCACGCAACTGAGAAGGTCGCGCGACAAAAGTATTGGAACACCCTGTTTTTGGAGAATAAAACCTGATCTACTCGGGCTAAAAATACAAATGAGGGCTCGCTGGAAAGGTCTCTTGCAGATCTACCGAACTGCGGAGTTTGAAGTGTCGGAGTGCTTTCCCCCGCCGGAAGGTCGCGGGACAAAAATATTGGGACACCGCGGTGAATGGTGAATGGGTCTCCTTGTGTCAAAACATCCGGAAAAAAATATATTTATTGCCTCAAAAAAGCAAAAAAAGGCAGAGGATATTTGCAGTTTCCGCGTTATGGGGGTTTCCGCATAGTTCGGTTCTCAAAAAAAAAAAAAAATATGCGTGTGATTGAACCCACGACTCCTGATCTGCATAAAATTGGGGGATTACTGTGTGTATATATATATCTCCCCAAACTGTTTAAGCTACCGTCTTACCCTTTTGGGCCATGTGACAATGGGTTTTCCAGTGTAAGACAACTTGGGATTATCATTGGCATGCTCCTCTAGCACAGCCTGTGGATGGCAGGAGGAGAGAATGTTTGTTTAGAAACAATTACAACATATGACAGGCTGCTTGGTTAATTATACTGTGTACTGTCAACTACACTAGAATACTTGGCATGCAAGTGGATAATTGCTTTCAATAATCAAGTGATCTTTATGCAAGGCTGTTCTACAAGTAATAACCTAAAGTGCTCCACATTTTCATCCATTACAATAAGACAATAAGACAGGAGGGCCTGGACGTATGTACCCGGATATCACTGAGAAGTGCTGGTGCGTTTCTGATGCCTGCTGGGACACACTTCTTGTGGGCTGGCAGCTCCTCGAGTTTGTGCAGCAGCTGCCACAAGCCTTCCAGCTCAAACGGAGTGAGGTGCACTTTCACATCTGGGTGGGCCGGAGGAGTTGTCTCCTCTTCACAATTTTCCTCTTTAACGTCACCACTATCGTCACCACTATCATCCCCATCCTTCTCATGGTCATCATGGTCATCGGGTTTGATGTAGTCTTCTTTGTTTAGCCCTGTGTGCAAAAAACATATAGAGAACGTTCAAGATGATTCAGGCTTTAGCCACACACACACACACACACACACACACACACACACACGAAGTGAATAACATTATTAATCTCATTATAAAGGGGTAGTATAAAACAAGAAAAAAAAGTTCTTGATGCTGATGTGTTGGAAGCAGGAAAATCTCAAGTCTATAGATCTGAGTGACTGTCAAAGACTAAAACATAATAGCTAGATGAGTAGGTGGCTAACTCGTCTGATCCGATTGCACAGAAGAGCACAAACAAAAAAAATTACCAGCATCAAGATAGTATGTCCATGCAGTAATTTTCAACATCCTGTACATATTGCAGAGCTTAATGTGTAATGCTTTTTTCCGGCCTTTGTGTCCCAAAACACCCGTGACGACAATAATAATTACAGCAGGAATACATGACTTTTCATTGTGTTAGAATCAAGCTAACAGTAACGAATGAGTTTACACATTTTCTAAGGATAACGGTCTCTGTCTGGACCTTGTTCTGCCTTGCTGTGGCTGCGTGTGTCATGACTGCTTACAAGCTTCACTAAAAGAAGGAAGTGTATCATGTGATCAGAGCAAGACAGAATAGTGGGAGCCTATGAAAGCAGATTTTTTGTAGTGGCGAGAACAACATTAGAAAATACTCACCTATACCCAAAGAGTGTTTCTGGAAATCTGGCGTTAGATAAGAGGTGTTGGTCAGACAGTAGAGGTAACGCTCCAACACATACCAACACATCTCATAATAGAATGGGTAACGGAACTTAGATGGGACCTGGATGAGAGGGAGGGATAAAGACAAATTTTAATGGAATTTAAATGAGTATAATTTACAATTGATAATACATATCAGGACAACATATTGTGATGCAAAAACATGTTAATGGCCCTCGTGGAGATGGGTACGACCAGCTGCATTGCTATTAATTATGCAATTCTATTGTTTAAGGATGAAAGGCCTGTTGGAACGGAAATTCGTATAATATAATCTAACCAAACAATTTATTTAAAACATATGTCAAAAATGAATGAAAAATCTTATTTTGTGGCGAAAAGGGGTTATTCCACACCAACACATTCAACATCATGTACCAGTTCAGCGTCCAGGTCACCTAGCTCGTCTCATGAGTAGCATTTTTCTTTACATTTAATTTTAAAAATTGTGAGAATACAAAACTATATGGTAGACCAAGTCAAAACATACTTATCTTCTAAATACAGAGGAAATATGTCTGAAAAACATACTACACTGGAAGATTCAAAGTTTCTGTATGTGTAAACCAACCCGTGTTCGGTCCTCAATGTTGTAGATGTTCAGCTGCATTGGAATGTTAAAACTGTGGAGGAAATTTCCACCAAATACCAGAGTATCCTCAGGAGTGTATACTGCATGGATCCAGCCTGCATCACATGCAAAATAAGGATATACAGGCACCATTCAGCTGTTGAAATTAAAATTGATGTTTGCAATCCAAAGCAGCCCAATAACAGAATCACTGATACACGACACTACAGTCTCCAGTTTCTCATGTGGAGTCATTAGCCTGTATATTACATTCAGTGGTATCTGGAACTGACAGACATTTGTGCTCACAGTGTGTGTACGTGGGAGTACCCACCTGAAGGGATCATGAAAGTGTAGCCCTGTTTTAGCTCAATGCGCTGGCAGGCAGTAGCTTTGTCTCCAAGGAAAATGTCACCCTGTTTTCCTGACAACACCCAGTTCTCATAGAGCTCCAGGTTTTGGGGTGTGGGTGGAATCAGCCAGAACACCTGGGGTTCATTCGAGGGTCACAGCAGGGTTCAGTACCATTATATCAAGTTACATTTGCACTAAAAGTGCTATCCCACCACCCCATACACTTCCATAATATATCAAAGCCAAAAAACATCATTTGAACATGAGCCTCAGGAGGTTGTCGGCAATGATATGCCACACACACTATTTCTACACTGTTTGGTTCTCACCTTGCCTCCCCTCAGGATATGGTACCAGACAGATGTGCCGCCAAAGTCTATGTGGAAGTCTGTGAAGCAGCCCTTCACACTCATCAGACAATACCTGCAAGAAACAAGGGTAGAAGAAAGTAGTAAGACCACGCAGAAATAAAGATCAAACAACAAAGAAGGAATGCATTAGTGCATTGGTGGCAGTATGTATTAAACTTCATATACAAAAAAATACAATACAAACTTTCTTTCTGGAAATGTTTAAGATGTAAAATTATTGAATGAGGTTCCCATTGGTGTAATTTTTAAAAAAGGAAAAAAAAAAAAAACAGAATCCTTCCAAGGCTATGTCAAGTTTGTAAAGCTGTTTTGGGATTTAACTCAGTCTATGATTCGATGTAATTCACAAGACTGGGTTCATAAGTTAATGTTCTCACAACACTTGGAGCAAAAAGACAACTGTGTCCATTGTGTTATATCTTATGATACTGGACTTTGGAGGCAGGAAAAATGTGGCACATGTCATGACCGTTCACAGTTGGGTTGATAATTAGTGCTGGTAGTTTGTACACTGTGATTGCTCTTCTTAGGTTTTGTTATTATTTTTATTGGCAATGCTTCTCCTCTGAGCCCATTTGGAATTAAGGCATGGTTCCAAAGCTAAAACATTCATTAGTGTTGCGTGTGTATGGCTTTTTGATCGGTTGATCACAGGCCATGTATTGGTCATTTAAAGATTCAATTTTTGTGGTCAAGCAGCCTCTGTAATGTATGGGGAGAGGGCAGTGGGGTGGCGAGTCGCCATAAAAGTGTATGATGAGTGACTCGGAACAAGCACTGTTACGGCACTACTACGGGAGGCACAAAGCGACAAACACGGAGTAACAAATCAGTCCTGAACGAACTAAAGACAGATCAGGCTCATCAACCAGCTTTAAAACACTAAAGGTCAGTTCAGTTCCAAAAAAAAGACAGATCCGTGTTTGCTGTGGTCTGTTAAGATTAATTAGCCTGTGAACCCTACTTTCAGCCCTACCAGTTACCCAAAGCTTCACTGTTCTGGGTGAAAATCTGTTCATATTGAGCCTGAATAAGAGTAAAGTGTGGCCATGTGACAGGTTAAGTTAGCCAGCAGTTTTTGTGCTGAGTTCTTTTATCTACAATTCCCTAAGCTGTTTGTACCTGCAACCACACACATAGCACCCCTGCTCCCCCCATTTTTGTCCATGCATGACAGAAATAAGCTGGAACGCAATCACATTTCACATTTTCAAATGCATTCTAGTTAACATCCGTATTCAAACAATGCAGCTGTATCAGGTATCCTAAATTACAGAACGTCCATCCTCCATGATGTACTGATATATCTCCATCAGTCACATTTTTGCACTGCAACATCATGAGTATCTGATGCCCTGTTGCACCCATACAAGACACTGTTTCAGCATAAAATAGCATTCACTGTACTAATGCAAATTTGTACATTAATACTACCAAAAATACTATCCAACGTTCTGAAGTCATATTTGGAATTAGATTTTTGTTTTTGGTCAACACAGAGCAGCAACTCACTTCTGTACTTTTGGGTAGTGCATGTCTATGATGGCATTAGTTGAGTCTCTCTGTCTCTCCTTCAGGTGCCGTGGCCACATGTTGTCTACCCAGTCAATGACATCAACCTGAAAAGCACAAAGTGTGTTTAGATTTAGATTAGACTGTTAAGATTCAGAAAAGTAAGGGTGTGTGAACACAGACATACATACCGAGGCAGGCCTCTTGACGAGATGCTCTAGTTTTGTGTGACTAAACTCAAGACTGATCACATTGTACAGTTTTTCCCTCTCTGAGGCAGGAGTTTCATAATAACGTCTCCACTGACTCATTGACATCTCAATTCCCTTTTGAGTGTTTACATCCATCACATCAATCACCCTTCGACTGCCTAAAGAACAAATCAAAAGCAAAATCAACTAAATTAGTGGCAGATTTAGTCATTATAAATGAAGCAGGTACAATACATTACTTGCATTTTGTTTTCATTCAAATGTATGCTAATATTGCCAAATAACCGAAAAAAATAAAGATAGCGAAGAAATTCTTACCTACAAACAGTTTCACATCACTCACACTAAAATCTTCGTCAGGCATCCTGAGAGAGAGCGCACAAAAAGACATTTCAGACTACTTGTGACAACCATAGCTAAGAATAAATTTCATCAGTAATAGCAGCTGTATTTAAAGTTATCTACTTCATATATTAACTGCGCCCGAAAGTGTTATGTAGTATGAAGTCTCTGAAAAAACATGATACCTGAATAATGTATTGCTCTGTCCTAATATACAAGTATGTGGGCAAAGTTCTCTCTGTGATATACTGGTTATACTGCTTCGGAAATCACACAAATAAATCCATAGTTGACACTTTTAAAACAGCACCCTCTGTTGTAGTATCGGGTGTCTTAAGTCACTCAGGCGCGTCTTCCAACCAAAATATATCCATATGTGCTGCTATAAAAGCCGAGAAGCGGCCAGCAAAGGTTGAAAAGGAGGCAGGCCTGGAGGTTGGTGTAATTGGCTGTTGTACAACAACTGTTGTAGGCGCTTTAGTCACGTCCCTGCCTTGTAGGATGATCTTGTTTCATATGGGATACTATACAGTATACTACTGATGAGCAGTATACACTACACAGTATGCCATTTCAAACATGAATTACATACATTTCAAACTATGGTCTGAAATAAACTTCTGCAAACGAATGGGGTGCTAGACCTGAAGCAAAATGTAATATTGGAAAACAGACATACTGAATGCCAAGACCATCTGTTTTAGTAAAGATGATGGGGTCCCGAAGGCCTTCCCGTTGGATGTACTCAAAGGTGAAGTCTAAAGAGAGCCACACACACACACACACACACACACACACACACACACACACACACACACACACACACACACACACACACACA
>JBBPCY010000032.1:12750200-12764798 GCA_037974405.1 Brachyalestes nurse | reverse complement strand
ATACTTGTGCTCAGAATAATAGCAGTGTGTTTAAAAAAGTGAATAGCTTACAATAGCTTGGGAACACTACACATAGCTTGGCTTCACATAGGCGTCTTCTAATTGTAACAGTGCTCACAGGTAACTTTAGACCTTCTTTGATCTTCCTGGAGCTGATCATTGGCGGAGTTGATCCAATCAACTTTAAGTCAAGGTACGCTGTTCTTCTGAACAATGTCTGGAATGACCCATTTTCCTCAGAATTTCAGAGAGCAATGCATTATAACCTCCATGAACAACATTTGCTGCCTTCCTTCTATAAATAAGGGGAATAATTGGCACCAGTATTTTCAAAGAATGAATGACCTCACTAATTGAACTCCACCCTGCTATTATTTTGAACATGCCCCTGTCAATTAATGATTCAATTACACAGAATCAGCAGCATGCATGTCATGTCTGTTGGTTGTCTGTTACTCTACTACACCTACTTGTAAATTATTTGTCATGTAGAAATATAATTTCTACCAAAAAGGCATCAGGTTAGTGATGTCTGACTGCTATTATTTTAAACACAACTGTATATATATATATATATATATACAGGGGGGTCCTCGAGTTATAATGGCATGGATTCGAGATATGATTTTACTGTGTTAGGATATATATATATATATATATATATATATATACATCTTTTTAAAATGGCAATAGCTACCCTATTCTAACAGCGAGCATCAATAGAAATATATTTTATTTGGCTCTTTGGGTGATGACAGGCTCGTTTGAGTTTCAGGCAGAGTTTTGTAGGACCTGGGATGGTTCCCACTCAACACTAGGTGCTGTGGGTCTGGTGAGGCCAGGACAGAACATTCTCAGCTGCATTCACTTTCAGAGCAAACTGTCCAGAGTCAGAAAACTTTACAATGGATGGATTTACAGCATTTACCATGCACTTTTATCCAAAGCAACTACAGTGGACAGTCTCCCTGAAGTAACTTGTGGTTAAGGGTCTTGCTCAGGGACCCACTGGTGGTTTGCTGAAGGTAGGATTCGAACCCATGAGCCCTGTATAATGGGCCTACTTTCTTTGCACCTGGATCACCACCTTTATCTATTAAGATAATTTGTTAATGTTATCATCTGTAGCATGCTTGGTTTTTAAAGCTGGTGGCCACGGAAGCCGTTTTCCCCCAGGAGTTTCTGAATGTTTATCATGTGGATAATCATGGCTGATAGGAGTTTACCAAAGTGAGTTCATATTTCAATCCAAAAGAGAATGTTGGATCTTTCATCTAGCAAATTGTAGAGAATCGACTGCAAGAGACTTCCATTACTGTAAGACTATACTTCTAAAGCCACTGGCCTCAAGACCGCCTGATTAACACAGACAGACAGACGGCTGGGGCATGTGCTCATTATGTTGTCTAAGAGAATGGCTACATTTGAAAGAATGACCTATGAGAAAACAGCACGAACTGAACTCGACCAGTTCAGAAAAAAAAGAGAAAAAAAAATAATCCCAAACACAGAATAAACAGGAATAATTACACTAGCGTGTAGAGCATTGGAGAGTATTCACTAGACATATCCTTTCAGTCCTAAATTCTCCCAAATCTTTGTCTCTGAGACCAAAGGGATGTTTCACAAAGCTAGATCTCTAAGCAGTTGTCTGAAGCCTGAAGAAGAGGACTGTCCCATAGCAATGTCCCTCAGTTTTTTCCTATTGGACAAGCTTATCTTGCCTATGAAATATTTTGTGAAACACTCCTTAAGACTTACATTAGAACTTACAGCCCAACATTAAAACCACCTGCCTAATATTGTGTAGGGTCCCCTTATGATGAAAACACAGCTCTGATCCATCAAGACCCCTCTGAAGTAGTTCTGTGGTACCTGGCAGGCAGTTTAAGTATGTTGTGCACTCAGGTGTCCACATGATGGAAAAGAAAACAACATTCATCAGACCAGGCCACATTCTTCCACTGCTCTGGTCCACTTCTGATGGTCACACGTGTTGTAGGTGGTTTCGGAGGTAGACAGAGGTCAGTGTGTGCAGCCCCATATGCTGCAAGCTGTGTGTTTTAACTTTTCTATGATAGCCAGCATTAACATTTTCAGGAATCTGTACTACAAAAGCTTCTCTGTGGGTTCGGACTGGACAGGCTGGCCTTCGCTCCCCCATGCATTAATTAGCCCTGAGGGCTCACGACCCTGTTGGCACTTCACTGGTTGTCCCTCCTTGGACCAGTTTCGGCCAGTACTAACCACTGCAAACCAGTCACCTCACAAAACCTGCAGTCAGACATGCTGTGATCTAATCATCACGATTTGTTCCTTGTTAAAGTCGCTCAGATCTTTGCGCTTGGCCATCTATCCTGCTTACAAAACATCCAACTTCTGTTTACTTGGTGACTTAATAAGAGATTCACTTCAGCCGTCAGTGGTTTTAATGTGGCTGATTGGTAAAAATGCAATTCAAATCAGTTTATCTTACACTGAGATAGCCAAATGACAGCATCTGGATGTGTGCGCACATACTGGTAAACACCACACCCTAATAACACAGACAGACTTGACACTTTATTTAAAAAAAAAAAAAAAACAACATTTATTAATCTTGACAGGATGCCGACTGAAAGCAGAAAATACATCTACTCAAATCAAGCATGATTCTGTCTGAAGTACAAGACATCATTAAAAAGTTAGAGAAATTACTACTGAGAGTTTCCTGACCTTTTATTGTTCTCAACTATCAATAACACAGAATAAAGATAACAAAGGGCTCTAGTTGGGCTGTTCCAAACAAATATGCAAAAAAAAAAAAAAAAAAAAAATTTCAGCAACCCGCTTCTTCTGTGGTCTTGGTCCATAAAGGGGTGGGGGAAAAAAATGTAAACTCGTGCTCAAAATGCACATCGTGTCATGATCAATCTTGGTCCAGATAAGTGTTTTTGCAGTGACTGTGTGATGCCTGAGAAGATGGTGTGATGTCTGAGAAGACAGAGGGGTTATCTTAGTCAGATCCTGACTCTTCCTCTGAGCTGGGTGGTGTAGAGGCAACCTCCTCCTCCTCTTCATCGTCATCATCATCGTCACGAGACTGAGAGGGAAAGACAAAGTGTTAGTTTCTGGTACATTTACAGCATTTGGCAGACGCTCTTATCCAGAGAGACACACATCTGTGTGAACAAGAAAACACACCCCTCATACTAATAAACCTAGACTTAGATTAAGACTAAGATTCTACCAGAGAAGTTGTTAATCCTCCACCAGGGACCCATCAGATCACACACAAAAGACGTGAAAATGTTTTCCCAAGTCCTCAGTGAACTAGTGAGTCTATCTGGACATGACTTGATCTTCTGTAAAGCTGTAAGCCTCTTAGCTCAGCTACCAATAACACCTGATGAAACTTAACTAACAACTCCACATTTGAGAATTCATGATCGAACAGAAATAGGAAGTGCAGTTTTAAAACTGAGGTACTGTAGCATCACTACAATGTAACACACACACACACACGTTTTGAGAAGTCACCTTGCGCTTTTTGCTCTTGCCACGGTCCGACTCAGACGAGCTTTCCTCGCTGGAGATGAACTCCTTGCTCTTAAAGCTTTCATTTCCGCTTTTCTCTCGTTCCTTCTCAGCCGCACTCTTCCTTTTCTTAGGCTCTGGTTTACTTGCTTTCTTTTTCTTCTCTCTGTCAGACAACGCACACAAAATCAGAACACAAACAGGCAAGAATATGTTCAAGGCTGAGTACATGCAGTTAACTCACTTGACAGTAGAAGACGAGGCTCCTCCTCCGGACTCCTTATATTCCTTCATTGCTTTGTCATACTGTTTTTTAGCCTCCTCTGCTTTCTTTTCCCACTCCTAAAGAAAACGGCAGAGGTGACAAACAGGGAATGTGTGAGACAGGAAAGAGACATCGACTAATTTGTTCATGTTCTAACAATCTTTTACGAGCATTCCCTCGGGGCGGTGTGTTGGGAAGGTCTGAGTGGAGATTGTGGGCTAATAGAGAGAGTAAGGAGCTGGAAGTTGGTAATGGACAGGGCAGGGTCTGAGACGTTGTGGTTTGTCTGAGGGTTTGCTTGGGTGGCTGGAAGACTATGCATTACAGCTTTGGGTGTGTTTTAAAAAAAATAAAATAAATCAAATAAAAATCAGGTTGGAAAGTGCAATGACAATTTACATACTTTTAATAGTGTTCCACTACCAATAATCTAATAGACAGAGAAAATCAAATAATTGCAGGCGATGTAAGGATAATTGTAAGATTATTGTATTAAAAGGGCCCATATCTGTGTCTTCTCTTAACATTTTCCCCATTTACATGCAACTTGTTTGGGTTTATGTACTTGTTTTTTTAATGCCTTTAAGGCTAGTATGTAAATAGATTCAGCTCTTTTTTACTTATTTTTCGGATTCAAAAAGCAGTTCCGGCTTATAACTTATACCTTTAAATGTGAATGGGTGAAACCAAACCATAAAATATAAATATAAAAAAAGAAACTACGCACATGTTTGTTGTGAAATTACAGAAGCACTGAATTAAATTTACTTTCCATACATTAAACAGTAAGTTCTGAAACGACCGTTGTCTACAAACTAGTTTAATTCTGTTTTTTTTTTGTTTTTTTATATACACAGAATGAAAAGGATAAAAGCTGGACTGCCTGGATCCAGATTTGGATGGAAGCCAAACTGGTGAATCAATTAAGTTTCTAAAAACGCAAAACTACTTTGCTGTACTGAACTACTGCCCATCACCACCTTTAAAACACAGCAACTGCTCCATTAAAGACGACTATTTCTGCAAGCGATTTTCAAGCATATTAGGAAGCGTTTGTGGGACGTGATTAACCTCTTTGCGGCTTTTGTCGATCTGTTTCCACATCTCTCCTGCTTTCTTGGAGATTTCGGTAACAGAGATTCCGGGATTCTCAGCCTTGATGCGTTCTCGGCTGGAGTTCAGCCACAGCATGTAGGCACTCATTGGTCTCTTAGGGGCTCCAGCATCCTTCACCTTTTTCTGTTAGAGAGAGAGAGAAAGGGAGATGTTTTTAGAACAATGTATTTTGAATATCACAAAGCAAATGGATAATTTGCAAAAAAAGATTTCTCTTCACAATGATTGAAACTGTAATTAAATAATTTTAGTAAATGTTCTATGTTCTCAACAGTGTCTCCTATGGGGTGTTGAAATTGTATTATATATGTGACTTTTTGACACAGCTAGGGAAAAATCTTAGTGTTTACTATTAAACCTATGTAATATCTAACTGTGAATTTTGAAGATTAACTCTAACAGATCAACTACTTTTCAGAATAATAATCTAATAATTATGTTCTTGTTTCAGGAAAATTAATCCAGACTAAAACATTTGTCATGTTTCTCTAAACCATGCTGAATAAATTATTAAAGCAGAAGTCAAACTTGAAAGTTGTCAGTTTTATTTGTACAGGGTTTTATTTCAGCTGATGTCATTTGAAAGCAGCTTTGCGGAATCCGGGTCCAAACATTGAGTGAGCAAGTCAAGAATGACAGGAAAAACTCCCTAAAACTGGAGGAGGAAACCTAGAAAGGCTCAAACAGTGAACCCATGCGGACACCAAATAGCAAGAGAGAATAAAAGAATATTGCTGAAATGACGAACAATACATAGGAGGCAGACATCTACAGACCTAACCACTAATGACCAGCAGTGTCTATAGTTAGCAGCAGTAAGATCAATTTGTAGCAGCAGTTTCCCTTGGGAGTCAAGTTGTAGCCACTTTGGTTGGGGAGGATAAACTATGAGGGATAAAAAGCTTTGAGTTTAAAGAAGCGCTGACAAAAGCGCAAGAGAGTATAATCCTGCCACTACAGGTCTGAAAACAACAGGCTTTTAACAGTGAATTCAACCTTTTTTTAAATTCAGCATAATTCAATCATCGAGATGTAACCAAAGTTGTTCACAGTGGTTTGAAATCAATAGTTCTAGAGAAACTTCCTTATTGTGGTGGTGTAGGAACTAAATAACTTCAGTGGCCACAGAAAAGAATCACCCTTCAAAATATTCACATTTTGTTGCTTTGCACATAATATCCAAGAGATAGTTTACAGATTTTTTTCTTCACTGACATGGATAAAGAATACTCCCTTCCTAAAAATACTTTTAAACTCCATCATGTGTAACTAATAACTTTCTCCATTGCACACCAAGCTAACTGGCTTCGACCTGCATTTAACTGTACTCATTTTGATTAGTTCAGCATATATACAACTATTCCAGGAGCATTCTAGTGCTTGGTGGTGCAACTGAAAGTAAACAACTATGGGTGGCCAGGCACTGTCAAAACATCTCTGGGATAAAGCTGTAAACAGGCAAAAGTCAGGAGATGGATAAAAAAAAAAAAAGCTTTATCAATCCCTAGAAGCACAGAAAAATGCACCATTAAGAAGATCCTCCCCTGATCAGGAATGATCTCAGTAGCTCAGTTTTCCCTAAACTGTTGCTATATCATCTTTGACTTGGATCTTACCAGTTGCATTGAGCAAATACAGCTGGAAAAAAATGTGTGCACCTTAATTTGAGGTTACAAAGCAAAATATGAATATATTGAAGGGGCTGATTTTTCTCCCTAAACCCAATGTATGTTTACAACACCAACAATTCACAATCCAAAATGACTAGTGAATCTATATGTATTTTCCTTGGGTACTTTTTACTACTACTACACCCTGACTGTACTCTACAGTAAATGGATACTGAAAAAAAGGTTTGGGCCAAAACCTTCTAAAACTAACCGAAACCAATGAGTGAGAGTGAGCGTGTGTGTGAGCGAGAGAGAGACAGAGAGAGAGAGAAAGTGCGAGAGAGAGACAGAGACAGAGAGACAGACAGAAAGCGAGAAACATCTGACCATCTGTGGCCGATCTGAGCACCAGAACAGGAACACAGTCTGATATGACCAACACACGGGGAAATAATTACTGCACACATGGCCGGTATTAATTACAATTTTATTTATTCCCTTGGACATAAGCAAGCCTGTGTGTCCAACAAAAATGGGAAAGGACTTTTTTTCCCTTTTTGCTTTGTAGAAATCCAGGCCTGTGTAAGATCAAGGTAAAGAAAGCCTCTTTATGATCACACACCTCTTGGGACAAACACAGCCAGTTAAACTGTAACAGACACAGGTCCGTTTTTTCTCAGAGCATTCAGCTCCTCAGTCCGAACGTAAGGGGAAAAAAAAGGACCAGTACTACTCTTAGTGCCACTTCATATCAAGAAAATGGTTCCCTCACATGGCTGGCCCAGATCCTCAATTCTACAAACACACACACAACCACCACCACAGAAGCTCAGGAAGCAATTAGAATCAGCTAAACATGACAGACAGAGTACAGCAAATCATATTAAATACAAAAAAATCAAGTTTACTATTAAAATAGACAAATTAGCGGACATGATGTCTCTGGTACAAGTTTGAACTATGCAACCTAATGTGTGTTTTTTTACAAACTATGTCATACAGTGTCAGAAACCACACAAGCCAGTCTTTCCGAGATTACTTAACATGGTTTGGGGTACACAAGTGATTTAGACATTTGGTTTTCAACGTGTGAAACTAGTGGCGACAAGCTTACATTACTTGTTAGCTACATAAGTTTGCGTCTTTTGTTTTCAAAAGTACTTTCAGCTTAAGACGGCAAACATGTCTAGGCTGATCACGGGTGAGGAGCAAATTTGATTTTGGCCAAACCATCATTTTACAAAGCAACATCTTCCCCCATTTCAGTCTTACCTCTTTGCGTGGTTTTCTCTCTTTCTTCTCCTTTGGTGCTTTCTTGGGCTTCTTTTCAGGTTTTTTCTTCTTTGCCTCATCCTCACTGTCTCCATCTTCTGCCTCACTGTCGCTCGCCGAGGCATTACTGTCGTATCTGCGTGCAGACATAGAACGTGAGTGAGGAAAAGCCTGTCAGCATTAGGAAAGGCAAAATACGTTAAACAAATGGAACTCACTCCTCAGCAATATCATCATCTTCCTCCCCAGGATTGAAGGACTCATCTGTGCACAGAAATTAACGTTAAAATACTGACAAAGAACCCCAAACTGCAAACTGAAAATTGACGCTATTTACATCTCCATTTCCCCCCAAATCCAGTGAGGAATCTGGACACTTGGCCAGTTTTGACTGGCCAGCAAAGCTGTCACTCACCGCTATCGCCCTCTGAATCGTCTCCCTCCTCTCTGATCTTGCCCTCCTCCTTCATCCTCTCCAGATAAGCATCATGCTCATCCTCATCGGAATCACTGTAACCATCTGTTCCCTTCATTTCCTGAACACACACACACACAGTTGTGGACCCAGTCCAGAAGAGACCAATAAAGAACCATGTTTGTTTACATTTTAAACTGTCCTTCAAATCTTAAACTTCCAACAGGACTGGATTCAGTTGGTCATGCATTCACAGTGCATCTGTGTAAGTACTACAGGAAGTGTGTGGGACTGATGTTGCTGGGGTCGCTTGTCCTGAATTGTGTAAATAGTGAGGTTTTGTTTACAATAAGACAAAATAACCATTACCTCTTTTAGTCCTCTGTTCTTGATGCTCAGCTTCTTTGCATTAACAAAGTCAAACAGCTTGCCATACTCTTCCCTTAAAATGAGAAACAATAAGAGTTGAGACGACTTCTTGTGACAAATAGGTTTTCCAGATGAACAAGCCATTTCAAATGATCAATAGGAATCTAATAGCATTTTGTAGATAATGTACTTAAGACTTAATGGACACTGTGGTTTGTGAATGACAAAATAGCAGGGCCGCAAAATGTTATTTATACGATTTCCATATGGGCTTTTGAAAACGGTCCATCTAACCAATCACAGTGCATTTTTATGTGCATCTACACTATCAAACCTATGATTGGTGAATCAATTTATTTATACAATCTTTGGCTATGCAATATTATGATTACATTTATTAATGTACAGCTGTATGTAAAAGTATGGGTACCTCTGGTAATGGTTTTTTATAAAAAAAATATATATATATGCACATACTTAACAGAAAACATACTTCTCACAATTTAATCTAAAATGACTGCTTATTTTGTTACTTTAAGAGTTGGAGAAGTAAATCGATAACATTTATTCCAGCATGGTAAACTCTGCAAATAAACACAAATTGTGCACTTAATTTGCAGGACATTGCCATAAATAGGCCTCTGTAGTGGATTTTCACACAAGTGTAAATATATACAGTTGTAAATATTTCACATATACCAATATCATTATAGTGAGTTTTAGATATTATTGCAAGTGCGCAATATTCTCTGTATAAGTCCCAATATTTTAAATAACCAATTTCATCCATATATCAGAATCTGAAAGATTTATTGTATAAATTGAGTTAATGTGAATATGATCTAAAATTCAAGCCACACTAAATTATTCTTGAGCAGTTCAGAATAATTGAGTCAAAGCTTACTGAACTGTCCGTCATTGTGGGCAGCGTAAGTTACCTTTCGATGCTGCTGAAGGTGTATTGATTGCCCTGCTTGGTCTCGATCTCAAAGTCGAAGGAGCGAGTGGTGGTGGTGCCACGAGCAAAGTTCACACAGGAGATCTCCTCAAAGCGGAGGTGCACAGGGGGCTTGTGCACGTAGATAAAGCCCCTCTCCAGAGGATACAGCAGCCCTGAGCTGGCCTTATATGAACATGTGATACACTGAGCTCCTGAATGACTGCAGGGAGAGAGAGAGAGAGAAATTATTTTACCAGGTTTAGATTTTTGTTAAGGCATAAATGTACTGTTCTTGGCCTAAAAATAGACAGAACAAGCCCTGCATTACTGAGCAAATGCAACACGATCTCTTTGCTCAGTCCCCACATAAGCCCCATTTTACACACTGCAGTGGTTGGATGAGAAGTGCTATTAGCAGCGGTTTTGAGGGTTTTGATGCACGCAGCTGCTTTATTGGAAGAGATTCTTTTATTGGCTTCATCTGCACTCTTTGGTTTTGCATCTGTGCATGTTCTTACCCTTGGAAGTTTCCAGGCACTGTGATCTTTCTGTTGACCAGGGACTTCATGACCCTGCTGACCATCTCATAGAGAGAGCCAGACATGTTCTTATTTAGCTTTCCCTCAAAGCGCCGCTGGACCTCGTCCCTGAAGAGAGCGAACGAGAGAAAGAGAAGCGAGGTTAAAAAGAAACAAATGTTGTATTTTGAGAATGAGGACATGCTGACAGAATCAATTCAACAACTGTGACCAGGGGCTTTCCCCCACCCACAGAGCACGAGAGGGACTCACTCGCTCATGTTGAGGGTGAGGCTGATATCTTCATCTTTGGAGAAGAGGAGAATGAGGAAATGATAGCGGGTCTGACCCTGTTTAATGGGTGGATCCAAACTGATCTGAAACACAGAAAAAAAAAAAGAGTGTGTAAGACTGAGACAAAAACGTTTGTACATCAGCGTCTGATATTATGTGCAACAAAAGGCAAAAACACTAATCGTTGCTCTACAGGAAAAAAAAACTAATAGTTGTAAATTGGAGTGGCTTAAGCAATTAATAATAGAGTGGATGTAATAATGTAATAATGAATGTTGATGCACCAGTAGAATATACTTATGAACTTAACCTTACAGTGGAAAAACTTTATTATAACAAATTCTGATAAAAAGAATGCAAATCTTATAACACTTAAAACTGAATAATAATTCCAGTCTTATATGGCTACTTCAGGTACTTTCTGATGAACAAATGACAAGCATTTAAAAAACAGCAGTTATCTCTAAAGTCTCTGACTAACATGTTAATGAAAATGTATTCACCTTTTCTTTAATTAGCATCAGTTAATTTTTACTTGCATACATCATTCTGACACTAAAAAGCATATCAGTTTTCTGCACAATAAAATGAGTGTAACTGACCCCAGTCAGAGGTCATATTCAGAACACTGATTCTACTTTTGGGCTGCAGGTGGCAGCAGCACCATAAATATAAAGTCTTGTTCACTTAGGAATACAGCACTGTGCTGGAAGAGTTAAGGTGTTATCTGAGGAGTCCTTAGTATGTGAATTCTCTTCAGTTTGCATTCTTCAAACACATTTATAAATCTAATACATTTATCTGCATTTATCTACAATCATATGCAGAACTCACCACAAAGAACATCTGTCTCTGGTCCTTGTGAGGCAGCAGAAAGAGGCGCAGGACAGTGGTGTAGGGGATCTTGTAGTCAAAAGTCTTACCATGCAGGTGAAGGAAGGAGGAGTAGATACGAATATCATACCTGAAATAGAAGTCCAATTTCAATTTCACAACCACAGATTTGGATGAAAGCGCTCTTGTGCTACTTTCACATTTGTTTTGGTTAATTGTACACACTTTCTTTTATTTGGCCCAACCAGAACAGATCATGTAACTGAACTGCCCCGAATGCACAAAAGAACAAAGCTCCACCCGGTCCGCTCATCCAACAAACATCTGTCCTTTCTCTTTTCCTAGGACTAACAGATCCCTCTTACATGACCTCAGAATCTGCCGAGCGAATGTCTATATTAAATTCAGAGATAAACTCAAACGACTGCTGAGCAACGTTTAAAATATATAAATTTGAAAAAGATGAAGAATGTTTGTAAAGTGATGACAAAAGCAGTGGCAAAAATGAGGATAAACCAAATTTCCAGATCAACTACAACAGCTGTTCATCTGTCCAGGAAGAAACCATCATGTTTGTCTCACCTGTCCTCTGAAATCTGTAAAGCGTGAACTACAGTAACGGGATTACAATGTTGCTGAAATAGGTCTATTTCCACCCACGCAAAATTATAACAAAATCTGAGCTCGATTTTACAGGTTGTTAACAGAGGAGACATAATTACAAACAAGTTGTTTATTGATTTTAGTAAAACATGCGTTTTCTAATTACAAACAAAATCGTGTATAAATCAGATTTGGGCCAATTTTACCAACAATATTCATGGTTATCTGTACTTTTTCCTTTCTCAGCTAATTCTGTAATGATGGAGTGGTAATGAAGTGCCTGTGTTTAATGACTTTACCTTCCTCTGGGTGTAAGGCACTGCAGCTCTTTGAAGATACACACGGCGTCACCAGTAGCCTGGATAACGTCGGCCCTTGAGAGGACATTCTGAGAAAACACCTGCAGACAGGGCAACCAAGACAGCTAAATTAGCTTTAACTGGGCTGTATTGTAATTTAACTGATCACTTTTGAGGTCCGTGATTTTAATCCGGCATGAATCTGCAGTGTGTGCAAGTCTTACAATAATTACTGCAAAATAAATGGCCCTTCTGTAATAGGCTGAACCCAGAGCTGCCTTAATAATGGTACTGTTTATTGTTGACTTATCAGGGACAACACACATTAATCAACATAAATGTTCCAGTATTAGCCAATTGACTAATTGTAACTGTAGTCCCTGAGGCCAGGGCTGAACTATGAACCTTTTTTCCATGACCAGTGGTTAGATTCCTCAAGTCATACATCGCTACTAAGCTGGGAGGATGGAGGCTAGAACATAATTCCACTGAGTCACATGAAGTAGCACTGCATCTTTTGTCTATTTTCATAGATTATAGTATGATAACCAATCTCTCGTACCTCTACAGGGTCTGTGCCATCGTCTCCAGTGGTGGGTGGGACATAGAAGCGAACTTCCATTAGCGAAACCTCCGCGTCGTCATTCTGATGGAACTCCAGTGTGACCTCATTCTTACCTGTGGTGCACTGGGATACGTTGGCCAGGGGGACCTCAAATGCAGGACTGTCGTTAATGTCGAATGATAACAAGGGGCCTGAACGCACACAGACACACAAAACAGGTGGCAATGGAGTCAATGGGGGATTTAATACTAATGAGTGAAAATGTCTCAGCATTAAATAAACTGTAATTTTGGTTGAGGCAACAAGTCTGTAAATGCTGACTCCACTCTTATTTGACTGATATGAAACTGTGCAGTGTAATTAAGATAATTTCACATAAATGTACCTGAGAATTTAGCTGTGCCCCAGTTCCAGCCTTTCACACACATGTCCTTTTCTGTCAGCTCCACTTTATAGTTCGCCTTAAAAAACCCAGAGATTTTCTCAAAGTCCTGCAGAGGAGAGAGACAGGGGAGAGGGACAGAAGACAAAGGGAGGGTGTTGAAAGATGAAGTAAACAGAATTAATTCTTCACTTCCCCAGCTCAATGACTTGCTGCTTCTCTCTGGTTCATTAATAAGGCGGTGGTTGACGGCACTGCGCCCTGCGGCCCTCTGGGAGGGCGGAGGTGTGTGTAATCCAGCCAGCGGCTCGTACTGAGTGCGCCCAATCAGCCTGTTTATTTATCCAGCACTCAATCGCTTCCACATGTCACACTAACGGGACTCTGCGTGTGTGTGTGTGATAGAGAGAGAAAGAAAGAAAGAGAGAGAGAGACAGAGGCACATCTGTGCACTCTGGAGTTTGGCACAGTGGTGCTGGGTCCCTGTACAACACCAGCACCTGCCTGCACACACACACACACACACACACACACACACACACACACACACACACACACACACACACACACACACACACACACACAGAGTAGTGTGTGTAACAAGCTGTCTGGCTGGGCAAAAAAAAACCTAATGTTACAATAAAAAACTAATAGTAATATAGTGAAAGCCCAGCATTATAGACATCACCAAATACCTGGTTTAAATGACCAGACGATCGCCAATATGTTCACACACACACACACACACAAACTAAAAATGCTCTCAGTATAACAGCACTCACTCACTCACACACCCATTAGCAGGAGCCACTGATTACACCCTGAGGGAGAAACCCTTCTTTCCTGTAGCATCTTGAATTAGATACACATATAAACATAAATGTGTGTGCAATGTCTGCAGGCACACACACGTGAAACAAGAGAACATGCAACTAAACTCTCCCCCCCAATGCTTTCAAGTGACTGGCTTGTTTAAATGTCCTATTCAGAATGCATTAAGTAAACATTTCCAACACACTCCTTCCATAGACTTCAATAAAACAGGCCTGTATTTTGATCAGTGTCAAGGTTTTACTCATTCTACAAATTTCTGGCACAAAAACCTTTGGCACAAATGCTTTTGTGCTCACTTTGCTTGCATTGAATTTAATATGCATTGTGCAGAATATTTATGTTGTAGTATCCATGTTAGCTGTGTAATATATGAAATCACAGAAGTGTTAGGAAGTAAACTGGGACGCTAACAAGATAAAAATAGTTTAATGTAACTGTGGGGATGCAGAAATGACAACTACAAAAAAATTGAACAAATATGATTGATATCAGCATAAAATGCTGGAGCAATTACTGGTGGGGGTTTTGATCAGCCTTTATCCTAAAAAAGCACAGGCTTTCTTCAAAACAAAGTAAACTAAGTAAGGCTACTGTAGGGCTTAGATAGTATAAGCACTGAACATATAAATGTAACAATAAAAAAAAAAAAAGTAGTTCATTTTATGGCATGGAAATTTTAAAACACATTAAAGCACATACTCAAGCCTACACACACACACACACACACACTATATATATATATTTGTGTGTGTGTGTGTGTGTGTGT
>JBBPCY010000032.1:12708670-12722869 GCA_037974405.1 Brachyalestes nurse | reverse complement strand
CACGCGACTCCACACACGGTCGTGTTTTTAAAGGGAAAGTAATTGAAATAATTGACCTGGAAAAATTTGCTCGATTACAGGTTCTGAATGTCGACTTCGATTACTTTTCGATTAATCGTCCAGCCCTACCTCCGAGTCATTTAAATTTTATATATTTGTGAAATTAAACTGATCTTCAGTGTAGACTATCCATAAGTTTGGGTTTGGCTGTTGCTGCTCTTATTTTCACAACAGTTCCACCTCTATCTCTGCCTACTGGAGTCATTTCACCCACCTTTTTCTTCTTCTTGTCCTTCTTTTTCTTCTTCCGCTCAGGGTCATCGTCCCTCTTTTTCTTTTTCTTCTTGGGATCGGAGTCTGATGGCGTCTCTGCTTACAGAACACCACACAATTTAGTCTCCAGGACAATCTATTCCAAAAACAATAGGAGTTAGATAAGTGACGGCGTGTTACCTGGAGGTATGGGGTCCTGAGGTCGATGGTGTCTGTGTTTATGTTTGCTTTTCTTCTTTGGAGGCTGAATGTGCATGAGTCTGTATTGCTCTGGAAGCTAAAAAGCACACAAAGACATTCAATATCTCCCACAAAGAGGCACATCTCTCATCAGAGGCACACACTTTTATAAGATTCAAGATCTTTTAGTTTTCATATCGCCAGTTATACAACCACAACATGTCATGAAATGAGGCCCTGAAACGTCCATGAGACGAGTGCAATAGTTACACTTAAAGAGAAAATTAATGGTTAGAACTAAGTAATAAAAAATAAGTAGAAAAATATATTCAAATAAACATTTCAGTTGTCATAACTTTACACAAACATATACAAGTGTAAACATCCTAAGTGTGCAAATGTTACAGAATAAACCATGTACTATTAGTGCAGTGTGCTAGTTGTTGCTGAATACAGATATAAAGAACAGACTGCAGGTTAGATACAGTGAGTACAGTTGAGTTCATGCAGAAGCTAGAATTTAAACGTTTCAGTAGCTTGGCCGGTCAATCATCCATCACACCATAAATGTTGTTGCATGGGTGAAAAGTGTACACACCGGCCCAGTGTGCAGTCTGAAGCCAGTCAGTAATGCTCCCGTCAGCGGGCTGAAGGAGTTTCCACAGACTGGAGGCTTCTCTATTAGAGAGCGAAGAGAACTGCCATCCTGAACGCCTGGACAGTCTATCATACCTGAACAAATAACATCATGAGTGATTTTCACTTCATCTTTTGATATAGTAATATGCAGAGTCTGTGCTCAGCATGAGGACCCTAAATCTCAACCATATATTTATTCCATTCTACACTATGGTCCATTTTCCCAGACAAGGATCAAGTCTGATCCTATGCTACACAGCAATCTGAATGAATATTCTCCACTGAAAAGAAAAACTAGTCCAGGACTAGGCTGGATCCTTGTCTGGGAAACTGACCCTAAGTGTCCAAGAGTATTTAGATATTTCTAGTGCATCCATTGCAGAGAAAAGGGTCCACCTATACACAGATAGCTTGTTCAATCACCACAGAAAACACTGCCAGCAGAACGGGATGCTCTAGAGCAGCCATACATGAGCCTAATGTTATCAGGCCCAATGCCAAGAGTTTGCTAAAACTAATCCCAAGAGGAAGCACCTCAGCACTGCACTGCTTTCTCTGGAGTGATGGAGAACCATCCACTTCATTTGTGAGTCAGAATGATTCAGAATTTATTCATCCAACAACAGCACTTGATGACTAATGCTCTTGTGGAATAGTGCATTAAAATCCCCACATCTTTTATTCTTTTGATTATGCTGCTCTTACTTTCTTCTGTTGTTCTGTCCAATTTGCTGCTACAACAACGCAAATTTCCCACCTGAGGGACAAATAAAGGGTAATCTTATCTTTCAACATAATGTAAAGATCTCTGAATCAGAAACCTTGATTGAGTTAAGACTACACAAAGACAAGAACAATTTAAAATATAAAGCCTAAATAAGACAAGATCAGATAAACCTTTATTAGTCCCTCAATATGAAGGACACTACACTGCTATATACACAAATGCTGGGTATAAATTCTATAGATACGTAACTTACAGTTGAGTGAATTACTAATGACACAGATGGTGGTTATTGCACTTAGTAGAGATCGTTAAGTGATACTGACATATGTAGAGATATTTCACATGTGCAGTACTAGAGAAGTGAGGGACAAACTCTCTATTAACACCCTTGGTAAAACATATAAACGTGGATTGTCTTCATGACCCCTTGTGATGACAGCCCCACATTCCTCTGATTAAATCCACTTCAGCAGAATTTGACGTAACTTACCTGGTAATTCTGGTAGAAAGTTGCTGAGCTTCTCCTTCACCTTCTTCCCACAAAACTTGTTGTATGCATGTTCCAGATTGTAGTGTGTGATCAGGTTTGTGTTCCCCGTTAAATCGTTTCCAGCTGATTAAAACACATATACAACGATAATAGGCACACAATCCATCCACAGCCTGCATCGTTAACTAGCTACACAGTTTGGACAAAAGTATTGAGACGACTGACACCAGCAGGGAATTTAACGACACTGCATTCAACTACATAGACTTTAATATGGAGTTGGTCCTCCTTTGCAGCTATAACTGCTTCCACTCTTCTTGGGAGACTTTCCAAAAGATTTTGGAGTTTCTGTGGAAATTTGAGCACATTCATTCCGTATAGCTTTTATGAGGCCAGGCACTGATGTTGGACGAAAAGGTCTGGCTCGCAATCTCCGTTCCAATTCATCCCAAAGATTCTGGTTGGGGTTGAGGTCGGGGCTCTGTGTGGGCCGGTCAAGTTCTTCCACACCAAACTCATCCAGTCATGTCTTTATGGAGCTGCTTTGTGCACCGGGACACAGTCATGCTGCAATAGAAGAGGTTATTCCCCAAACTGTGTCCATAAACACCATGGTGTCCCAATACTTTTGTCCATATAGTGCAGCTATCTACATAATACTGAAGTTTCGTTTATCAGAAACCAATAAACGGCACGAAACTAACAATTAATCAACTTTACCCTCTCTTGACATCAATAATATTTACCGGGCAGTTCTCGTAATAAATAAAAAGGCTCGTTCATGGCTCCAGGCTTCCGAGCAGCAGGCCCTTCATCCCCGGGCTGTGGTGGAATCTGAGGCGGCACTGGGGCTTGAGTCTGCTGGATCGGTGGCGGTGGCTTCCCCGGCCCGAAGCTTAGAGAGGCCGGGCCAGGAGGACCCTGAGCTTCGCTTTGACCGAAGAGAGTCGAAAATATTTCAGTCATGACTTAAAAACAAAACAATAATAATAAAGTACAAAATACTTAAATGAACAATAAATATGAAGCTGAGAAGTCTTTCAGCTCAGTGTGTCCAACACTCAGTACGTCAACACAACACAACCCTACTACACGTAATACAGGCGCACTAGAAAATAGGGCGCATTCACTATATGGACAAAAGTATTGGGACACCTGTTTTTCCATGACTTCCAGTGAAGTAAGCCATGCTTCCAACTTTGTGGGAAGAATCTTTTCTATTCCAGCATGACTGTGCCTCAGTGTACAAGCAAGCTCCAGAAAGACATGGCTGAATGAGTTCAGTGTGGAAGAACTGGCCACACAGAGTCCTGACCTCAACCCCATCCAGCACCTTTGGAATAACCTGGAACGGAGATTGTGATTCAGACCTTCTCACCAACATCAGTGTCTGACCTCATAAATGCTACAGAATGAATGGCCACAAATTTCCACAGAAACTTGTGGAAAGCCTTCCAAGAAGAGTGAAAGCTGTTATAGCTGAAAAGGGAGACCGACTCTATACTAAAGTTTATGTATTTGCATGAAACGTAATCAAGTCACTGTGAGTGTAATGGTCAGGCATCCCAATACTTTTGTAAATACAGTATTTTTACGTAGATGCTTTAACAAAGGAGCAGCAAAAAGTATACACACAATGTATTGTGACAGATACATTTTAATTGAATACATCACAACAGACAGAAAAAAAAAACAAACAAACAAAAACAAACAAACAAACAAAATAGGAGTTATTACTATTAAAAAAGCTGTTTTAATCTACAGGAGATCAAAGGACATCAAAAGTTTCTGATGGACAAAGTGACCGGGCAAACAATTCGAAATCAGCAACAGACGTCTGCAGAGAAAAAGGCATAAAATTAGAGTTAGAAGGGGGGAAAACCTAGTTTAATACAGGTAGTAAAGCATTAGATTAGAATTTATACTCATTCCCCATTTCCCATATAAAATGCTCCAAATGCATTCCTCATTTTGTCAACCGAATGCATTTAGTTCTTCCACTTAAGTACTTCCACATAACTCAAATGGATAATTTTAAACAAAAATTAAATTAAGACATTAAGAATAAGATTTATATTAATACAGCAAATGTATGCATGGTTGGACAGACTACCCTTGAAAAACTGGACATTATGGGGTGTGTATACAAAAACCTACTTTAACAATACAGTAAACATATTAACCTCTCTCACTCTCACCTTCCACTCCTCCACTGCTGCAGCAATGCGCTGCTCAGTATGTAAGACGCCATCTCGGCCGGCCTTCACTCTCTCAGCCAGGGCTGCGTTCTCCTTCTGCAGCTTCTTCAGCTCCCTGCGCACGTACTCTTCTTGCGCCTGGTGATATGGGATAAAAACGCTACTCACATCCTGTTCAGGAATGCCACTGGGTCGCCTGTAAAACGTGCAGAAACCAAAACTCAGTGACACCGTCAAGGCAGACCGCAGTGTGTGATTTGCAGGTGACAAAATACTTGATAATTAGCCAGATTGAAGCTTGTTTTACTTACTTAAATAGTAACTAAATAGTAATGCTGGGCGGTATTAATTTCACTATCATGATATTTTCTAATAATCCGATGGTGTCAGATCTAACAATCTGACGGTGTCAGATTATATGTCATTTAAAATGATAAATTATAAATCCATGTTTCCTGACCACTGACACACACGTGACACATACATGCCATGTTAATGTCTTCAAAACCTGACAAAGCTTGCGTTAACAGGAAGGCTCCCCCACCCTTTAAAATAACCACAGGAAATCTTACACAATGATGTAAATGTTCTAAAGAATGACAGAAAGAAATAACTATTTCCAAAAAGACTTTTGTATTTATGTATTTAGACATGCATTTATTTAAATGAAACTTTTTTAAAACTACTTTTCCCAAAACCATCCAGCAAATGACACATTTTATCCATCGATGCTACTGGAACTGAAAATCAGCATAATTTGATAACATCAATAATATATATACACCTGTATGGACAATATATTGCCCAGCACTACTAAATCTTTTTACTTATGTTTTCCAGCACTTCCGGTGACTAAAGTCCGAAATAGTTGAGTCTGATTTCTTTGCATACCATGCAGGCTTTGGGTTGTCTTTAGCCAACTCTTCCAGTTTGTCCAATTCCTCCAGCTTCACCTCCAGGTTCCCCTCTGCTATCACGTTGCTTAAGTCATCCTGCATGCAAATAAGCTCCTCATTAGCAACACATTGGTTTGTTTTCCAAATATTCAATCAATATTCATAATAATAGTGACACTGCCTTTCTGGTAAACAACTGTTTGCTTTTACATCTACAGTCCAGAATATATGGTCAGGACAACAGATCACCACTCTGGCCTTGCCAATGCTGTACAGTTAATGTAATTGTTTTTTTTTTTGGAAAACAGGGACATAAACCTTAATTGCACAGAGAGTAGTCTACATTTAAAGTCAACAAAGCAAACACAACATGTGAAGGACAAAAACAGTGGGAAAAAAGTATAACAAAAAAGATAAACAACCAATATGCATAATGAATCATTTTGTTATCTAAAGTTCAATTCAAAATCTAATCATGATCAAATCTAGACATTTCCACCTCCACTAAACACAGTACATGTACATAAACTGTACCACAGATCAGACATATTCAAGAAATAGTATTCTGTAGATTTTCTACCCAGCATATGAGATGGTGTAGGTAAATGTCACCTGTATAGCATTCTGCAGGTCGCTGAGGAACTGTTTGTGGATGATCTCAGCCATCTGTGGATTCTGCTTGCACAGAGGATGGAAGTAGTGGGCAAACCTTCTGAAACTGTGGAGAAAGTTAGACTATAAACACAGGGATTAAATGCATGTTGCCCAGTTCAAGCGCTCTAGCTTCACTCTCTCTGATGGCGCAGTGGTTTAAAGGGTTCCCAAACACGAGGCTGAGGACTGCCACGTTACTGCATTTGCATTATATATGTAATAATAAAACGATGTATTATGCATTTTGTGTTCTGCTTGTGTTCTGCAACCCCCAGTTACAGTAGTAGTAGTGGTTGTAGTAGCAGGAGTCACAGCAGTAGTAGTAATAGTAGAAGTATCAGTAGTAGTAGCAGCAGTACTAGCATATTTAGATCTTTTTTATAATAAGAACACCTCGCTGTCTTGATTTTATCTAAAAGGAGACTGTTTATTTTTCAGCAGTACCAGCAATAGTAGTACTAGTGGTTGTAGTAACTTTACCAGTAGTAGTGATAGTAGCAGTATTAGAAGTTGTAGCAGTAGTAATAACAGCAGTAGTAGTAATAGAAGAAGTAAGTTAGTAGCAGTAGTAACAGCAACAGTAATACTAGTATATTTAAGTCTTTTTTATAATGAGAACACCTAGCTGGCTTGATTTTATCTAAAAGGAGAGTGTTTATTTTTCAGCAGCAGAAGTATTAGTGTTAGTGTTACTAGTAATGTTATGAGTCCTGTTAGTAGTAATAGGAGCATAATAATAATTACTTATATTATTATAAGTTATAGCAGTAACTTAGTAGTAGCAGCAGTAGTACCAGTAACAGAAGTATTCTTCTTCTTCTTCTATTATTATTATTAGTAGTAGTAGTAGTAGATGATTACAGTATTGTAGTATTTTGTTGAACTGAACTAACCTGACATCTGCTGCAAGTCTCTGGAGGCTCTTCTCCATTACTTTATTGAAGATTTTTAGTCTGCTCCTCCTCGGCTCGGCCTCCCCCGTTTTAACCGCGTCCTTCTCCCCCCCGGCTCCCTGTACCAATCCATCTGCTTCTCCTCTGGTCCCTCCTGAGTCCGGTAAACAGGGCTCGGTTCCTGAGCTCCTCTTATCCTCCTCCATGTTTCTCTCTCTGTTTACATTCGCATTTACCCGCCAAAACCTGCACTCCAGCTACGGAACCCCTACTGGGTCAGAGGTGTATTCAAATTGCGTTTCTCATTCCCATAAAAGTATCGGCTTTATTAAAATCAGTTAATCATAATCCAATAGTTCCAAGACAGTTTTCTTCAACATAAACCCATAAACCTTTAGCTTTATTAGTATTATCAATTAGTTTATTAGAATTATCTGTATTATTTTTTTTTTTATTAATCTTCAACATAATTTTACATTTTGCGTCAAACGATCTTGACAGGCACTTTGGAAACTGGACCAGCTGTTTAATAAGGGCAGGATTGGTTTTTTTTTGCGTTCTGCTAAGTAGACTTAAACATTGTTTTTATTAAACTCCAACATGATGCCATAATTCTTTACCTAAAAACAGATTTTATTCATCTTCAATATAAGCCCATCATTTTTTGTCTTTATTAGTATTATTAATTCAACATAATCTCATAAATGTTTGTCTTTATTAGTATTATCAATTCAACATAATCCCATAGTTCTGTACCACACAGTTCTGTTTAGCAGAAACTAAACACAGTTTTTATTCATCAACAACATAATCCCATAGGAAAGCAGTAAAAAGTGCATGTCACACCAGGACTGAAATTCTGATTCTAACCTGAGCCAGTGTGCTGTTATGGTAAAAATGTTGGTCGAGCAGGTGGCTAAAATATTGCATTAATGGAAACAACATAGATGTTTCTGTGTGTTTACTTGCCTTAACTGAGTAAGAATAATCATAAGCACTTGCACTTTTCTGTCATTATTATGTAAGAAGTTAAGAAATATATTTTGAGATGTGAAAGTTTTACAGTGAAACACTGAAAATTCTGGCTCTGTCTGTATCTCTGTATGTTGTACATAGAGTTTCCACAATAACTTTTACTTTACAGAAGTGAAACCTTGAACATAGGCTGGAACTGATACTGATACACTACCAGTTTGGACACACCATCTCATTCAATGTTTATTTTCTACATTGTAGATTAATATTATAAACATCACCTGTTGCTCTGATGGCAGCTTTGCACATTCTTGGCATTTTTTCAGGAGGAGAAGGTGTGTCCAAAAGTAAAAGGTGTTTTTCTAATATAAAATGTTGTCATCTTTACTAAAAAAAAAAAGCCCCCAAAATTTACAATGCTCAAATGATTTTATTCCTCAGATGATTAAAAGTGTGTAGTGTATGCATTGTGTAGTTTGTGTACAGTTTGTAGTGCATGTGTATGTGCTGATCATTAGTAATCAAAGCGCACGTGCAATAAAAACAAGGCAAATGTTGGACTATTCCTTTAAGCAGCGGGCTTCCCAAGATTCACCCATCTGTCAACAAGTCAAAAGATTCAGCCAAACAGCTCTGCTCTGGTAACCCAGCAGCTGTCACAGGCCTATTTCTGTCCCCCTCTCCCTCTTTCCTTCTCTCTCACATGTGGTTTGCCACACTGCTGAAGCCTCTCAGACCATGGGGCTGATCACCGGCCTGTTCTCCTTCTTCTACAACCTCCCGAGGATTTATAAGTGGCTCCTGCGACCGTATTATTCATTGTCTTTTCTTTTGTCCATTGCTTTCCTTGCGGTCAGGAAATGTCCAGGACTGTGTGAGCACTTACCGTCTCAAAGGGAAGACGGCAACTCGTGTGACTTTGACTGGGTTAGTCTTTCTCTCCCGCAACATTCAGCTTTTCACAACTGCTGCTTCTTCCCTTTATTCTCCATAAAGAGTAGGGCTCGCCGATATATCATCTATATTGGTATATTGTGATATTAGTGGATTAGTGGATTAGTTTTTCTTTTACATTACAGTAATAATATATTTGTAGATGTCTTTATGTTCTTGGCTCATGGTCTTTATTGAGTTAACTTTATTAACCTAAGGGAAGACACTATGGGCTCAAATTAAAATTTCAATCACTACTTTTCAGATTTTCTGATAAACTGCATCTATAACAAGTTTTCTCTAAAACTGTATAAAACATGTCAAAGCCAAAATAAATATGTTCTTATATTTTGTGTGTTACTCAGTCCTGGATTTATGCTAAATATTAAACTAGATAAATATTTGTAAGAATGTTAACATATTTGTAAGGATTTCATATGTTGTGAAAGATAATTTGGATCAAATTATATCATGAAACGTTTTACAGAGAGAAGTGGAGATCCTCATGTTTCTCAGTGCGATTGTCATGATGAAGAACCGCCGAGCAAGTGAGTCTCTCTCTCTTACACACACACACACACACACACACACATTACTTAGAGACATTTTAATTCAGATTCAGTTTTTGGATTATAAATAATATGCCGTTTCAGCTGTGCACAAAAGTTTGGACAGCCTTGTTAAATTTCTAGGTGATAATAAGTATTCATCCTCCACAAAGTTAAATATGCATTTAAATGTATTTGAATATGAATATTGATGTCTTGATTTTAATATGTGAATTTAATATATTGGAAAAAATGAAAACAAAATTGACAAAATGTGCCATAGCTTTTTCACAAGCCACATTATAAACAAGATATTTTTTTTCATTGTTCATTTCTTTTCTTAATTATGTTAACATTCAACAGCCAGATGTCCTAATCATATATGTTGCTCTTTACTTTTTGGAAAAAAAATAATACAGATAAAACTAGACTGCATTTCCACAGAGAAAATGCAAAGTGTGCTTGCTCAAACACAGCAGTCGTCTGACCCTTCATAGCAACTGCCTTTCATGCCTTAGCAACCACCCAGAGACAGCTCTGTCCCAATATTTCTGGCCATATTGTTCAGTTTAAACAGGTGTGTGTCCCAGTACTTTTGGCCATATAGTTTTGCAAGACACCTGTGTCCAGTGCTGGACTGGCTATCGGGCATACAGGGCAAATGTCCGGTGGGCCGATGGTAAATACGGCCCAGAATCTGGCCCCCACCCCCCTCCACGCTTTACAAACGGCTTTCCGTGTCTCTTTCTTAGATATATCGAAATGCGCCCACACGGCAGACATGCTGACTCCAGTGCTGGACTGGTCATCGGGCATATCGTTTGGGCCGGTCAGGTAAATTTGGGCGTAATCTCGTCACCCCTCCCCCCCCCCAAAGAACAAGTGCGAGAGCAACCCCCCAGAACGATTTTAAATTTGGGCCGGCGCCTACTCCCGTTAGCACCGCACCCCGGGTGGGCTGGTCTCAAAATGCCCGGTAAGATTTTTTGTCCCAGTCCAGCCTTGCCTGTGTCCCATTACTTTTGGCCATATTGTTCAGTTTAAACAGGCGTGTCTTAGGGGGCGTGGCCTGAAGTCTCATATGAGGTTTCATAAGGCTTGGTCACTGTATGGAGCCTAAAAGTTTCTTCTTCTGAAATTGCATTAATTTCAATGGGGTTAAAAATGAATGGAAGTGAAAAGACAAGGAAAAGACGAGTGCAGGTCATCACCGACTGGGTTTGTGTGTCGGGGAAGTTCGCCTGAGTTATCCCATGAAGTTTGGTGGGTTTCGAACGAAGTGTGTCCAAGCAGGACTACCTGAAAGTTAAGCCCTATTCATTCTCTATGGGAATTTTTTCGCCGGAAAAACGTGAATAACGAAAAAGCTGTGAACAAGCCTGCTATTCGAGATCAGTCCCGACGTGTCAGAGTTGGAACGGTGTCTCTATCTCCAATGCCCTGGGAGGAGTAGCGGGCCAAAAAACAGGTGAACGGAACAATAAAGATGCAGAAGAAGATCAAACTTAAGAAGAACAATAAAAAGATGATCAAAGTTAAAGTTAATGCTCCTGTCCATAATGTAGATAGAGGTAAACTAAGCTGCAAAAACAGATATGAATACAAAAACCTAATTTTTTACATGTGTCCTATTAATATCAATCAAGTTCAGTTACGCCCCTTAATGATGAAGTTATAAGGAGGTGTTTCAGCTCCTACTACTTTTTGAATGAGACACAACAGCAGGCAGAACAGAGGTTATTTACATGAATCACTCTCAAAGGCACAGTTATAATTTTATGGGATGAAGAAGTAAATGTAAAAATGAATGACAAATAAATCCACACAAATGTCCAATTTGTTCTGAAATTGCTTCACCTGAAGCATGGCTTTATTACTATTAAAACCATTGTCCAATCTCTCTCTCTCTCTTTCTCTCTCTCTCTCATCAGTAACTCTGGAGCAGCACATAGGAAACATCATCCTCTTCAGTAAGGTGGCAAACGTGGTGCTGTTCTTTAGAGTGGACCTGAGATTTGGCCTCCTCTATCTCACTTTATGTGTTGGTAAATAAACACTGCATCATACTCACATTCAGTCTTGCATTATTAATACAAACAATGGTACTACCGTATGGTTTCATCCAGTGTTTCCTAGAAAATCCCGGAGGAAACTGCTTATGTTCCGACTGCACAGACGCACAGAGACAAGAACAATGTAAAATATAGAATAAGTCAAAATAAGTCATGAAGGCTTTACACAAGATGTTGGACCCTTTATTGTATTCAACCATTAGACTATGAACGATGCACGCTTCTCATAATTTATTTACACAAATGATCATCTCACACTACAGTGTTCCTGATTACATGTAAACCTCCCATCTACTTGGGCCCGGAGTACATCAAATACTTCAGTGACCAAACTATAGATGTGAGTACTGCACACACTGCCTGGTTTAACATCAGACTGTAGTTTTATCGTTTTCTATGGTTCGGAACTGTTATGTGAAGAAGTGTGTTGTGATGTTAGGAGGAACTGGGAAGGGACAGTCGAGTGATGTGGTTGGTCGAGTTTTACGCCAACTGGTCTCCAGAGTGTCAGTGTTTCGCTCCTGTTTTTGCTGAACTCTCTCTGAAGTAAGACAAGCACACACAGAGCAAAACACTCACAAACTGAACTGGTATAAAGTTGTTCATATAATTGCAGGTGTTTACAGTACTGTTTAAATGTTCTGTATTCTGTCATTTTAATCATTTTTTAAATTAATAATGTTTTACTCACTGTTTCATTTTTTCTGGGGAATAGCCTTTAATTAGTAGTTTATAGTAAGTTGTGTTCAAGGTTTTGGCTTTGAAACCTGGGCACCACATTTCAAACACAAAGAACCTTCAAATACAACCTCATTATTGATGTTATAACCTAGTCTTATTCATTATAGAATCACATACAACTGGGTTAATCTTTGAGGTGAATTTGTAAAGTAGTGGCATCAGTTTATGCAAAGAACTGATGTCATAGCATCGTAATCACAAAGTGTGTGTGTGGCTCCTTTTTCACAGGTATGACTGCGCTGGACTAAAATTTGGAAAAGTAGACATCGGGCGATATGCAGGCGTTGCGGAGAGGTAATCTATCTGCTGTGGTAATAACAATACATGAATAAATTAATTAATAAATAGATAAATAAATATATCACTCCGGTCCACCCTCTGATTAGTTGGTTTTAATAAACAAAATGCTGCTTTTCCAAAATGTTATTGCAAGAAAACATTAGAAATGCTTAAAACAAATGTAACTAACTGGTTTTCGGTGTTTTATAGTCTGTAGTAACACATTATGGACACACAAAAGCTCAAACTATTGGTTGTGAAGAGACACATCAGGTCTGTCCTTGGCATTTTGTGTTGGAAGTCTGTTTCCTCATGTCAATACTTGATTTGCACCTGGCCAAACCTGAATGTGTCTTAATTAACGAAATAACTGCCACCTGTCTGCCTCGTCCCAGATCATTTCATGATAAGCTGAATGCGCCGTCTGCTCCTCGTTCCAATCTTCTGTTGTACTGTGTCAAAACCTAAAATTGAAAACTATTTTTATATTTGTAATGGCTAGAAAGGCACAGCTCACCATTGAACAGAGTTCAAATTTCAATTCTGACTACTGGAAGGTTCTCTCAACACCAATTATCCAGAAATTTAAATGACTTACTATTTTAAAAGTAAAAGATTAAAAGTTTCTTGTTAACACCACAAAGTAAACGGTTTTCTGGCAGCAAGGGTGACTGGCAAGGGCACGGGGCAAGAAAAGTGACACCAAAGGCTGAAGTTTTTTTGGTTTTGTTGTGTAAAAGAATTCGGGGATGACTGCTTGAAGTCAGCCTGAGGGTTGAGATGAACATGAAGAGACAGAAACCAGTATCTCTTACTACAGTTAAGCGATGACTGAGAGCAGCTGGACTGCATGGTTGAGTTGCTGCCACCTTTACTCCCTGGTGTCAACAATGTCCACCTCAGTCTCCAGATCTTTCTCCCAGTGAGCTGCATGTAGGAGCTGGACTGACAAGGTCAAATCGAGCGTCCAATAAATAAGACAGAACTGTTTGCATGCTTGAAAGGTGCTGGGGGAGTTTGGACACAAGCGTGGTAAGGCGTGGTTATTCTGATGAAAGTCTTATAGAATCTTTTGCATCCATTAAATGGCACTTACAGTGAATGTTACGTTTTACGTCAAAAACCACGCTTTACGTTTTCCTGTAATAAAATTTTAAAAGGGCAGTATATTTTTATTTAAGAGTGGGCCTAAACCTCTGGCCTGTAGTGTGTGTGTGTGTGTGTGTGTGTGTATGTATATATAATTATATTTAATCTGATGACTGACCCACTGGTGGGTGTGTCCTGTTTTCAGGTATAAAGTAAGCTCCTCCCCCCTTTCCAAGCAGTTGCCCTCGCTACTGCTGCTGCAGGGCGGACGGGAGGTCATGCGTCGCCCCCTTGTGGACAAAAAGGGAAGGGCTGTGACCTGGAGCTTAACAGAGGTAAAATTATATATATATATATTCGTATCACGATTCATTTGCGGCGCCATTTTATTTGGAGATACTTATCTTTACCACAAAATTATAAACCAATGAACGCTTAAATGCCGCTTCCTTTCCATTCATACTGAGGACAAGGCTTCGGTGAACCGCACGAGGAGTCGAGTGGGAGGAGTCGACACGTCTCTCGATTCACTGCCCCGTTCAAACAAAAAAACGCTCCGCCAGCTGCCCGGAGGCCACAAAACTCGCTCAAAACACAATAAAACAATTACAC
>JBBPCY010000032.1:12634319-12655089 GCA_037974405.1 Brachyalestes nurse | reverse complement strand
CTGGCGCTTTTTGGTCCCTCTGTGATTCCGTATTGCTTCAATCACGTCTTCTCCGTCGTACCGTGTATTCTCCGTACGACATCATGTACCGAACCGTGACCCATGTACTGTTACGGTTCAGTACGAATACATGTACCGTTACAGCCCTAATATAAATTGCAAAATAATGTTGTGTTTATAACTGTTTAATATTAATTTCCCTGCCTGCTGGTGCAAAGTGATGCGATCAGTCAAGGAAGGAAAACAATTTGGTTAAGGATCGCAACAAGATTTTTGCCTTGTTCATAGATGATGTGATAAATCATGCTTAATATGACCAGGAACATGAACTAACAAGGTAAAAGTCCATTTTGTATTTCAGGTTGACTTTAATAGCTTACCATAATCTAGAACCGAGAGTAGCATGAGCCAGTGAAAGCTTTTTGACTGAGTTAGAGCTTAGTATGAATGATGGATATTTTGAATTTATTCATGTGGGGTATGGATGGTGGAGCTTGGCCTATTATGAAAATCGTTTTTACAATTCATGCACATATTGGCCTCTGGAGATGGAAATGCTGACTTTCCTGCACTCGAATAAGATCCACATCAACTTGATTTACTAACTTTAAAATGAAAAGCTATGAAATTGAACTGGATCCACTTTTACCACACAGCGAAAAGTTCTCTTTCAAGAAATGCACCTTTTGATAAATTCATTGGGTTGGGCCAGATTGCAACACATTCACTTTAGCAGGCGGGGAGCGATATCAGGCTCTGCCATGCCTCCGAATACGGAATCATTTTTTGATCGTCTTCCATGCTCAGGCGGCGCTCAAGTGACAGTTATGACAGCAGTGTTTTGTCATGCAACATAAAAACAGCATAATGAAGAAGTTCAGTGAGGAAAAACACCTTCACACATCACACACACACTTAATACTGTCTTTACAGAGGTACGCACTCAACTGTGTACTACTGTATTTGAAGATTGCTAGGCCCATTTGTCTATTAGGAATAGTTCAGCAAAAATCGAAATTTCCACTTATTGCAGATGTAGTCAATAAGCCAAGATATGTTTGGAGTCCAAATTTTGTTTCTTTAGTTTAGAACTGGAGCTGCAAGCTTTAAAAAGTCAATAGTCTCTTAAATATTTTCTGTAAAAGCATCACCATAATTACTCTCAACAGTCTCAAACTGCATCCAGTTAACTACTTCTTCTGAAGGATACTGCTGGCTTTTGCACTTTTTCAATAAAAGCAAAGATTTGCGTTACTGTGACAGTAAAAAAAAACCCCACATAAGTCAATATGAGATTTCTACCATTTTTTGCAGAACTGAAGGAGAATTCCCTCCAAATTTCTGAATAATTTAGAGATTGAAATGTAAACAATGTCAGACAAAGTGGCTTAGTGTGAAATGGGTCATTATAGGGACACTTACCCACAAAGGTTTCTTTACAGTGATGGTGATAGGAACCAGGGGTTTTTAAAAAACTTTTAAAAGTCTCCCTAATCTTTTCTGTGAAAGTATCACCATAGCTTTACTTAAACTACATAGCAGTCTTAAACTACATCCAGATCATTATTAATTTGGCTTGTTGGTATGGTTTGAGACAGCAAGAAGGCTGGAGAGGACTGATCTCAGATCAGATTCCTCCATATTTATGATGGTCATTGTCACGAAAACTGATTCTAGATCAGCACTAGGGATGCACCGAATATTCGGCCACTGAAAATATTTGGCCGAAAATGGCAAAAAATGCGTTTTCGGTTTTGGCCGATTTTTTTTTTTACGCGACCGAAACAGTGATGACGCAAGCGCAACGCACACGCGCCAGATTAGAGTCTGCATGTGGGACATATATCTTAGAAAGACACGCCTTTGTAAAGCGTAGAGGGGGGGCGATGGTCTTGGGCCGGGGCCGATCTCGATGTCGTTCCGCCGGGAGTGGGGTGCTGCTGATGACGGATTCCGCGCAGCCGTGGCTCACTGTCGTTCTTTAGGGGGGCGGATTTGCTGATGGGTTTCCGCACTGGCCCAAATTTACCATCGGCCCACCGGCATTTGACCGGTATGCCCGATGGCCAGTCCATCACTGGCCATGCCAGTCTTTGTTTTGATACACTATTTTGTTTTAGGCCTACAGAGAACATTGTTCTATCTTTCAACAGTTTTTAAAGCACTTGTTCTGAATGCACTTTTTTCATGCGCTTTTTTCAGAATATTAAAATGCACTTGAATTGACTAGTTTTATGAGAGAAGATATTTAATTGTATAATATTTCAGCGATCTTGCTTTTAGGCTATTCATGAGTGGGGCCAAGTAAAATATTTAATTTCATATTGTATATTGTGCATTGTTTGAATGCTAAATGAATATTTTCATAGTTTTGTAACAGATTTATTTTTTAAATAATTTAATAATAATAATTTCTTTCGTTTTCGGCCAAGTGTTTCCTCATTTTCGGTTTCGGTCCAAAAAAATCATTTTGGTAAATCCCTACTCATAATGATGAACATCAAATATATTGACTAGATTTAAGGTGATTTCAAGTGTCAAGGTATTATTTTTCCCATGAAAATGAAGGTAAATTCAAGTGACAAATCCATTACATGTAGAAAAGCATCCAGACAGTCCCTCTAATCAGTAAAATCAGCTACTTCAAGGTGACTGATGACTGTGACCAAGGACTACATTAAAAACTCTCAGCTGTGATGCTCTTGAGGCTCAATGCAATCAAACCCTTACCAGAAAACAAGAGTCTATTACTGCAGCTAAGGAGGGACAAAGTCACTATTAATATTTTCACAATCAGAAGAAACACTGGCTGATCAGGTGTCCACAGACTTTTGAACGCTGAAGGGCTCTGCACATTTTTATTGCTTTCCAGGCTCATCCACTCAGGATAAGCTTTATAAATTACATTATATTCAACTGGCAGACGCTTTTATCCAAAGCAACTTATAATATGAGGAAACACTTGAGTTTAAAGACAGTGCCAAGGTTTTTTAATTGATGTATGAAGTGAATCAGGTCTTTCAGATCTGGGATAACATTAAAACGTACCGAACAGGGAGCTTCTAGGACCAGAGTTGAGAACCATTGTTCCATATTTGGTTTTTATGTACCAAAAAGTGAGATATTAATTTGTATATTTACATTACTTCCTTTACTTATTACTGTTTACATGAACAGTAATAGTTTGAGCTTGTGTTGTGTTGAAACACCTACCTGTCCCTCCCTGCCTGCAAGTCTGCCTCCCCTGCCTCTCTGCCTCGGTCTCCCTCTGCCTCTCCCCTCTCCCACCTCCAGCAACGCCCCTCTGCCTCGTCCTTTTCTGGCCAGTTTAACTGGTTGTTTCCCTGTTGTCCTGATGTCCAACTTCCTGCCAACTCTCCCCCCACCTTGCCCCCTCCCTGTCAGCCTCGGCGCCCATCCCCACCTTTCAGTATAGCTCAGCCCCCGTCCTCCTCTCCCTCTCCCTCCTCTGACTCTCCCCTCACCTCTGGACCTAACTCTGGCTTTTCTCACCGTTCCCTCTCCTCTAGGCCTCCCCCTCCCCCGCCCCCTCGGACGGCCCCGCCCCTTCCTCTTTGTGCCTTGAGAGTGAGTGGGGTCTAGGAAGTAGCTGATGAATTCAGGGATGTTGCCCTCAAACTGCTCGAATCCCTCCACAGTGCCATCCACACCCCCTCCTGTTGAAAGAGCGTGTCCGAGATCCACGTATGTGCTGCTGGAAGCTGAAGGGTGGACAGTGACAGAGGTAGGGGTTTGGAGATATGAAGGTTCTGAGGGATACAGGCAGAATTGGGACACACAAGCAGGCTCACTCACTATGTGACAGGCTCCTGTCTGAGGGGGCATGGCCAGCACATCACAGCGAGGAGAGGTCTGCCCTGGAGATACAAGTCCCCCCTGAAGGTATGCACTGGTGTGTGTACCTTGTTCTTGACATGTTGCAAAGCCATTCAAATGCACGTACTGCTGAAGATCTGCGCAAATGTGATCCGTCGTCTGGGTCTCTCTCTCATCTCTCACTCTCTCAAACTCTGTCTGTGTACCGCTCTCTCTTATTTTCTGCTCATCTTCTCCGCTCTTTCCATTGTGGTGCCCCTCCATTCTTTGTTCAGCATCTGCACCTCCATTTCTTCTCCCCTCTTTGCCTCCACGACTCTCTTCATTCTGCTGGGGAAGCTTGATGCCCAGCGACTCTGCCGCCGACAGGACATCCCCTCTGTTCCCGTCTAACTGACCTGAGTACAGCAGGCTGACCAGGCTGAGGAGAGTGCAGGCCTCCACATACTGGAGCTGAATTAGACGCCTCTGTCCAGGCAGCGGTGCCGGCGTGGAGGACAGAGCTCCACAAAGCCAGGGGCTGAAGGCAGACAGCACACAACCGTGCACTGGAACAGACACACCTGGAGAAATGAATGAGAGAAAGAGAGATAGTTCAGGTTTATTATGAACACAACAAAGCATGATACATGCATGTATTACACTTCTAATAATACTTATCCACATGAATGTATGATTATTAATCAGCATTTTAAACTGTCTGCAGCTGTTTGCACCATTTCCCATAACATAAAACCAGTGAAATGACCGCCGATCTCTGAATGTCATGTATGTTAAAAGTAAAGAGCAGCAGCAATGGAGAAGCATCAAGTCCTTGTTAACCTTTTACTTCATTTGGTTGTATGTAAAGAGTCACAGGCAACAATTCTGGCTACACACAATTTGTAGAATGATTTGGACTGGTGGTGCCAAATCTTATCCACAAAGACCCAGTGTGGCTGCAGGTTTTTGTTCCAAGAGGCAGGAACTGAGCAACTGTTTGAAAACTTAGATTAAGCAGAATCAGGTGTGTTACTAATTGTTTGGAATGAAAACCTGCAGCCACAAATTAAATGCAAACATTAACACAATAGGACGAGGCCGAGTGCTTAAGGCGATGTTCTGGGGCAGCTGGTGGTCAGGGGGTTAGGGAGTTGCCCCTGTGATCAGAAATTTGTAGGTTTGAATCCCAACACTGCTAGTGTCATCACTGAGGTCCCCCACACACTGCTCCCCAGCGCCCCTCATTGGTGGCATGAATGGGTTCAATGCAGAGAAAGAAGTTCCCACTGTTCCCACTGTGTGCTGTGCTGCTGTGTGTTCCTGTGACTATAAGGGGCCACTTCACAATTATTACATTTATTTACATTTGGTTTTTTTTTGTTCTTCTAAAACTATAGTCTGCAGTCAAGGGGCAAAAACAAAACACTTATGAACATTGCAAAGATTGAGTGTTTAGTAAAAAGAGTCCACAAACTTAACTGATTATTGAGATATCTTAAACTGAACCTGGGATCTGCAGTCATTACTACGAATAGGTATCTAACAGCTGCTGTTGTTATGAAACTAATTCATCAAGTAAAATAGAAATAAACAATTTTATGTCATTGATTTATGAGCATATGTAAAGAATAGTTTAAACATATGGATAACGCTAGTCGAGAAGGGTCTCTTGGAGCGCTAGTCTGCAGTTTGCACAAATGACATGAGTCTAATTTCCATCAACTCAGTCCAACTCCTCTGACATGTTGGAAGCTGATCTGTCTCACCTTGACTCTGCAGGACTGTGTCACAGAACTCTGCCCTGCTCTGCTGCCTCTGGAGCTCCTTCAGGAGCAGAGCCTCGAACTGCAGCATTTCTGACACAAACACACACAGGCATTAATAAAGACCCTGAAGGGTCTTCAGAAACCCGCCTTTGGTTCAGTACTCAGTCTGAGGAGAAGGGACCTTGTGGATCCACTTCAAATCGCTCAAATCTCTCTGAGATCACTGAAGATTGGACTGGCTAATGGGGCTAATTAGCTAACCAATGTGGTTAGAAGTCTGGAGTAGTTGATTCAGTCTAGAAGATTAATTAATTAAAAACTAAAAGCACTACTCTCACCTCTTATATTCTCTAACAGCTGCAGAGACTGTCCACTGGATCTATTGCCCACAAAGAACAAACTTCACTCTGAACACACCACGCATGGACATCACTGCACCTGCAGGACCCTCCCACTGCATCCATATCCATCCACACACACACACACGCACACGCACACATACACATACACACGCAATTACATACACTAACACATACATATACATACACATACATACATGTGAATGTGTGTGTGCAGTTTATCAATGTCTGTATATACTTACGCAATGGATACACATATATGTACGAACACAATAATGAGAGAAAACAGTTTGTGTGACATGTTACTCTTGACAACGACACTGTTGAAAAAAAAGGAAAAATCAAAACATGACTGAACCCTGGAAAAAAACCCTGGATGTCCCAATACTATTGCCCACGTTGTGTATTTCGAACCGGTTTCCAGTAGGTGACAGTAAGGCTCCTCCGAGCTGCTGGTATCACTGGGAGAAAGAAGCTGCAAGGTCAGCTGATCAGCCAGCCCTGGACTCGGGAGAAATCTTTTCTGGCCGTCTATAAAACACCACAGGTACTTTAAATTTGAGATGTTACTTAAAGTCTTTTCATAAAATGATATTTTCCTCCGGTGTGTGGTTCCAATGTCTCATTGTTGTAGTCTGGCTAGCTGTAGCATGTGTTAGCAACGTTGCTTCTAGATGCTTCTAGATGTTTCTATGATCACCAACCACTGCTGTTCATTAGTTTCTAGGCCCGAATGAATGAATTAACTTAGTCTAATTTGTTTATATTAGACGTAGAATATATGACAGACAGCTAAATGTAATGTATATCCACAAACTGGTCAAAAAAATGAAAGGAAAGAGGTTAGCCAGTGGTGCTAACCTGATGACCATGCTTGCTAGCTGCTTACAGTAAATTAACACCTTTATTTAGACACATATAGAGTTTATTTCTGACACATTTTGATGTATTAATGCTGCTTTCGTTATATTAACTATGATTTGACAGTGACACAGACGAGCTTATAGCTCAGTAAACCTTTGCTGACACGAGGTTTTGTGTTGTGTCCCTGGCTGGTGTAGTAGTATATGTGTAATTTTCTCAATTTACCATAAGAATAATTTCCGTCTTATCACGTTCCGTACCTTAAGACCTTCTCATAAAGTAATAATCCATTCTCTTGAGAATCCCACTGTTAACCCAGAATTAACATGCTGGCCTGTTTTGTGTTAGTAATTAGTAAGTAACGTTAATCAGAATCAGAACATTTTATTGATCCTGGAGGAAATTTCTTTATGTTATGAGGCAAGAACAATATAAACTATATGTCCAATAAAAACAAAAAATCGTTAGGAAAAAAAAACTATATTAAATGCACCATGCTATATACACAATTGTTGAGTATAAATACTGTAGATAAGTAACTTAGTTAAGTGAATTACTAGCACACAGATGGTGGTTAGGTGCACATCACTGCACATAGTACCAGCTGGTGGCCTGGTCGTTAGGGAGTTGCCCTTGTGGTCAGAAGGGTTTGAATCCCAGGACTGCTAGTGGTACCACTGAGGTACCCTTGAGCAATGTGCTGCCCCCACACACTGCTTCCCGGGCGCTGTGGGCCTGGCTGCACGCTGCTTCACTTGGTGAATGGGTTTAATGCAGAGAACAATTTCGTGCTGTTTACACTGTGTGCTGTGGTGTGTTCACGTATGACTAAATTGACACTTTACACTTTTTAGTAGAGAGCCGTAGTATCTAAGCAATATGGACTTATATACCACTGATCTCTAAAATGCATAACGCATACTAAAAGCATAATGTAAGTAAGAAATTGTCATTGTACATTTATTCATCCAATACAGTTCCTGCACTGATCTGATTGCAGGTCATATAGACATCATATAATGTAAGATCCTCATTGTGTCTCTGCAGCTGCCACTAGAATGTGTTCAGGCCTAAATTTAATATTTGTTTTTATTCTTGACTGTCAGAACAAAGAGCAGAAATCTTTGCTAAACGATGGCTGACACAGAGCAGCGAGCGCCACCCCAGACTGGGGCTGTGGTGAGTAGTACAGAATGTTTGTCTGAATTTGAAATTTGTAATGAATAGCAATGAATGGCTCTCTTTTTTAATTTTGTAAAAATGAAACCACTGAGTGATTTTCAGCATGAAACAAATCCCCCAAACCTTCCCAGAATGCTAAAATAACATTGTGTTGTGTGTCTTACAGCAATTCTTATTGAGTAACAAACTGGAGACAGCCATGTGGCTCTCGCGTCTCTTCACAGTCTACTGCTCCATCATGTTTATTCTTCCTCTGCTTGGGTTAGTAACCTCATCTAACAGTTGTCAAACGATCTCTGCCTGATAACGAACACTGACCCAGTTTTGGTTGCCACATTATAAAGAATGTTGAATCAGAATCACTATTCTTCTAATACACATGGTCATGTCTCTCAGTACTGAATTGATCCTACAGTTTGTGACCGCTTGCTCAGTTATATTTCCTTTTGTTTTTTTTCTCAGGCCTGTGGCTGCTGCCAATTTCTACCAAAGGGCGCTCTTAGCCAATGCTTTGACCAGCGCTCTGCGTCTTCACCAGAGGCTGCCTCACTTCCAGCTCAGCCGGGCGTTTCTGGCCCAGGCTTTGCAGGAAGACAGCTGCCATTACCTCCTCTACTCACTCATTCTTGTCAACTCTCACCCCATCACCAGTATCCTTTTTGCTACCCTGTTAGACACACCATTTGAGGTTCTAGCAGGGGAGAGAAGTCACTTCTTTAAAATAGTTGTGAAATATCTGTGACTCATGGGCCTTTGTGAAAGTCTTTCCTTTACCAAAGTTTTCAGTGAGCATATTCCCTGTGTTCCTCTTCTCTCTACTTCATGCCAGCACGTACACCAAGAAGGTGCTTGATGTGAGTTACTTTAGTTGTGACTTGCCTTTCAAAAGAGCTTTTATTTCCAGGGGGTCCTCGAGTTACGACACAGATCCATTCCCACGACAGTGATGGAATCCGAATTTGGGTTTTAGTTGAAAACACCCCAACCTATCCTAACAGTTATCAAATCATAATCTAGAACATAAAAACACAACTAAGCCACAGAAAGATGAAAAGGACATTAATACACTGTACTGTAGTAACAGGAAAAAATGACCAAAAATGAGTGTAAGAACACTTGTGCTTTTAACAGTCCAAAATGGCATAGGTAAGCATTCTGCGTATTCCTCTGCCATGCACATCCAGGTTCACTATGGGAGTGAGCGTTGTAAATCTCGTATGTCGAGACTGTTGTTACCTAAGGACCCCCTGCACTTGTATTATGTAAATAAGTCTAAACATTCTCTCAATTCTTGACTTTTTTTTTTCCCCTTTAGACAATGGGCCCGGACAGTCTTCAGTTTGTGAGGAACTTATTGAACAAGCTCACAGCCAATCAACTGAACATCCTCAAATTCATTGCCTGCAATGAGATTTTCCTAATGCCAGCCACCGTTTTTATGCTGTTCAGGTAAATGTAACCTGTATATTTGTATTGTTTATAGCTGCGGCTCTAACACACAGTTCAACATTACAGATCTACATTCTAACATCTTACTCACAGCACAAAAATGTGGACCATCTTGAGGCTGCTTTAAGAACCATGGGTTTGTAGTACAGTAAACCCCTGCAGCTTCAGTCTCCGGCTGTTTTTTTCTGAGAACCAGAGTTGTTCGCGGAAACTTCTGCACAAATGCAAAAACCGCATTGCTTTTGCAACGTCCTGGCATCGTCCACCATGCCCCCTCGTCCTTATGCTGGATGTCACAGCGTTTTTCGTCGCAATATATAATTTTTCATGCATTTTAATGCTAAATTATTAAGAAAAATATATTTTACAAATTTTGTAATTTAAATATTAATGCAAATTCAGCCACTTTTCCATATAAACTATACATGTTTTAGTTCTGTGGAGAGAAACACAAAGAAAGCGCATCTTGGGGTGGTGAAATACCGCTGTACTCAGAGGCGGGAGGTTTGAAAGTAGCCAATCCAAGAATGCTGCTTATTTCTCCTTGCTGCTGATTGGCTGCTGCCCTGTGCTGCATCTCGAGTGTTCCTCTCAGTGTTCTTGCGTTTTTTTTAAAGCCCTGTATTGTTATTACTGCAAATTAAATTAATTTTACTGTATTTACCTGCTTATACCAAAAAAATTACTGCGCATAGCAAAGAAAACGCCCGTGCATGAATATAGTCTATGCAGGGGCACCACCGGTATTTACAGCACTGTGGGAGTTCGGTTTAAGCTGTATAGTACAAATACGGATTTACCTTTACATTTTATGTAATGTATTAAGAGTTTTAAGTGAATTTTTTTTTTAAAAACATAATTTGGGGCATATTTAGGGTTTACACTATAAAAATAGGCATTATTTTTTACCACATCACATATTCGCAGTTTACTATACACAGGTGCCCTTTGGAAACTACTGAGACTTAAACTATACGCAATTTGCTCATTACTGTACTGAGATTTAAATAGAACAATTGTTTCTGTCTGCAGATAATTCTTGTAGTGCAGTAAATTTTAGGCAGGTGGAGTGTGCTGCTATAAATCACATAGCTTGAGAAACATGCTAAAAGTCCTTTGAAAGAATTTTCCATTAACACAAATAATTGACTTTTTTGTTAAAAACTAACTAAACTAACAAGTTAATTATCAGTTTGCTTTAGGTTAAGTTTTAAAAACTTGAGAACTCTCATTACATGAAAAGTCTTCAGAGGCTTTATTAGCTCTATTTGTAATTCCGTTTAAAAATCACAGTAATAACTAATTAGACAAATAAGTGCATTTGAATATGTTCTCATGAATGACCACCTCCTAATCATTACAGTGGACAGGGCAGTCTGCTGCAGCCCTTCATTTACTACCGGTTCCTCACCCTGCGTTATGCCTCCAGACGAAACCCCTACTGTCGGTGAGTGTTTTTGTTTAAAATGTTATGAATGACTCATTTCTAAGTGTTATAGAATGCACTGTCTACAGCATGTTTAGTACTGATTATGGTTTTATTTCTTGTTCACAGGACCCTGTTCACAGAGTTGAGGATTCTGCTGGAGCATTTTGTGATGAAACCCGCCTGTCCTGCCTTTTTCAGAAGAATGTGCCTCAATAGCATTGCCTTCGTTAGCCGCCTGGCCCCCACAGGAGTCTAACCCTCGTCTCTCTGTATAAACACATGCTCCTGAACACCATCACACATTGGTGTATATACAAACACTCATACGTACATGCACATACATACACGCTCCTACAAAATGAGTAGGTAGGAGGGAGGTTCTCCAAGATAGATTTATAAGCAGGCTGACAAGGTCTCTGAAGTCAGAGGTTGATTTCCTGCTGATCTCTTCTTTTGCATAGAACGCTGTGACTACTTTGGAGAGACTTCACTGATTGGAAGAAAAAAGCTGAATCTAAGACATGCAGGAAAAAGGGAAAACGATTTTACCTTTGTATCCAGTACCTGTCTTTGTTCAGAGATTTTGAAAGATTATTTATAAATGGTGTATGTATGTCTGTTTTTCTTATGGGATTGGATGAAAATATTTAAGCATAGAGTAATGAATTGCTAGGTAGATACTGTTTATTAGATGTTCTTATGCAGGGAAAAAGATTTTCATGTGTCATTCATGTGTGTTTTTGATTGTTTCAGCTAACATTTGTTCCATTTTTACAATTGTAGTTTGTTTGGGGCTGGATTACCTTGAAATTGAATTTGAAATGTAACAGTATCTGATCAAATCTAAAACATTAGTGAACAGCCATTGATCGACTTGGAAAGTGGAGGAATGTTGGATCATTTGGATGTCCCTTTTTTAAATAGAACAGAACCATTAAAAGTCAAATGTAGTTCTAACCATTTGCCTCAATACCTGCAGCCCCTTTGTGAAATACTGCTTGCCTTGAATGTAAACTGTTCAAAGTGAGTGCATTTCTATTACCTAATAAAAGCCCTTCTTTTATGATTGTTTATTTCAATTTGCCACGGTTATGTGCATTAATCAATAAACTCGATCTAATTAAAAGCTCTGAAGTCACTGTTTACCTTGCATTCTCACAATTTGAATAATACTGACAGCCTTTGGGCAAGTTACCAATTGCAGTGTGTACTTGCATAAAATGTTAATTTGTCTTTTCATATACCTGTAACTGAGGTGCATAAAATATTTACTTTCCATTTGAAGTTACCAAGGAAAACAGCAAGCCTGCTTTACAAATCTGCAGATTTGAGTTTGAATATTAAAGTAGTCATGCAGAACTATGTTTTGCAACAGCGCCACTGGCTCCCGGTTAAGTTTCGGGTTGAATTCAAAATTATTCTTAACCTTCAAGGCCATCCACGGCCTTGCCCCTCCATATCTATCCGACCTCCTTCATGTTGCTGCTCCCTCTCATAGCCTCAGATCATCCTCCTCCATCCGACTGTCCCTTCTGCCCGTCTTACCACTATGGGGATCAGAGCTTTAACTCTAACTCGCTGCCACCTGACCTCAGAAACATCACTTCACTTACACACTTTAAATCCTCACTCAAAACCCTTCTGTTTAAACGTGCTCTCTCCGATTCATTTCCACTGTCTAAATTTAATATGCATTTTAATCTTTTCTAACCTGCTAGTCTTTAGTGATCTTGTAAATTTTTTTTATATTATAATTCTGTTGCTGTGTACAGTGTCCTTTAGTGTTCTGAAAGGCACCTTTCCAAATAAAATGCATTATATGTGCAAGTATAGCTTCATATCAGTGAACCTTAAAAATCAAGCCTCAAGGGACCCCCGGGAGATCCGTTCACATTATCCAGCCACATGATCAATTATGGGTCCTTGCTGAGTGGTCTACAAAACAGCTTCCTTAAACCAAGAAAAGACAATCACAGCTGTATAGCAGACCCAAGAACACTTTCTGAACCTGCAAACTATAAATTAAGCTTGGCTTGCACTAGGCTGATGGTGCAGTGGTTAGGGCGTTCACCCTGTGAGCAGGAAGTCATGGGTTCAATTCCCACGACGCTAGCAGCACCTCTAAGGCACCCTAAGCAAGGAACCACCCCACACACTGCTCCCCAGGTGCTGTCTTCTTGACTGCCCACTACTTCACTTGGCGAAGGTGTTAAAGGAGAGAAAGAATCACTGTTCACACTGTGCTGTGTTCACATATGAAAACTTTTGCAGCTACAGGAGCACGAAGTAGCTTGAAGCAAGTTACAGAGCCCTTAATCACAAGTCCATTCCAAAGAATTCACACTCCTGTATTGTAGAAAACCAGTGGCAAGGTTTATTAGTTAATCTTGGGGGACAGGGATCTTTACTTTGTGAAGTTTGTAAAGAACACCACTGGTGTCAGTATAATAAAAAAATGAAAGGATCAAAAACAGTGCTTGATTACCTTCTGTACAAAATATCTGGGTACATCAAGCATTAAAAATAGCAATCTTACAAGACTGCACATAAAAATATACATGAAGCACTAACTGCACCACATCCTCATAAAGGCTATGGTGTCCATAATTTGTGTTAAGGGAATATGCAACATCAAGAATGTGTACACAATTCCTGTTAGAGTCTGAAATTGGAGGGCAAAAAGATTCAAGATGGGCAGGATCAGTTCAACACCAACTTCTTTGGAGGGTCAATGAGAGACACTTCATGGTACCTGGAAAATGAAAAGCCAGTGGTCAGGAGGACATGACACACCAGTTTAGAACACAGAGCATGAATAAATGCATCTTTTGGCTTACTTTGAGCTCTTGTATTTCTCCCTGACAGACTGCTGTGCATGCTGTGCGGCACTGAGGTAGGTCTGATGCAGATCTTGGATGCAGGGCATAAGGTCTTCCAATGTGTAGCCAGTCATCTCAGTAAGAGACTTTGACTAAGATTGAAGGGAAAGAAAAAAAACGACTTTAGGAGGAGATCAAGAATGAGTTATTGGACATAATGTTTACATACATTTAACTTACCCATGAACCCCCTGCAATAGTGTAGTTTGCCAAAGTATAGGCAGCAGCAGCCGTTTGAGATGGAAGGTACTTCAAGAAGGGGTCCGAATCTACCAAACTCAGCTCTCCAAGAAACTGTAATGATAAATAGAATTAAAATACAGAAACACAAGCCAACTAGACAATATTCAAGTAACTTTACTCACCATTGACAAGCTCTCCACCTTATTGTTGACATGCTGACGTAGGAAGTACTGGGTGAGAAACTGGTTGATCGTCGGTGCGGCCAAGTCAAAAGAGAGGACCTTCAGCACTAGGTGCTCCATTCTTAACACTTGCTTCTTTGTATAGGTATCATCCGTTATGTAAACGAACTCTGCCACCTCTGGGGGGTAGATCTCCTCAAACTTCCTGTAGTGGGACAGAAGGCCAGTGAGCAAGACTACACAGACAGGAGCACAACAAAATTAGAATGAAACCAAACTTACGAAGCCAACAGCATCGCTGCTGTGCCAACCAGTTGCAGCTTCCCCCTCAGGACAGACATGGAGGACAAGAAACGGTCGATGTAATTCACCGCCAGGTACAAGGTTTCATTCTGGAGCTTGTATTCCTCCCCGACCTCCACCAGCCAGTCCACCAGGATGGCACGCATGCTGTTTGTGATATCTGGCTGCTTCTTCATATAGCCTGCTTTTGGCCTGCATTTAAGCTGAAAGACCAGACAAGCATTAGACAGCTCTTCTCATTCACCCTTGGCTTTGTATTCCAAAGTCTAGAGACATGAAACGCACCTCCACGTCCCTCAGATGTGTGTGAATTTCGGCACCGTATTCAGTAACTTCATTTACATTCGCTGTCCTCTCTTCAGACTCAACTATCGACATGTCCATGGGAGAATCTAAAAACAAAAACAAAAAAGTAAAAAAGGGAGCAGTTTAAAATCAGTCATGATGCATCCCAGAATACTGCATAGAGGCACAGCAGTATTCCCACTTACAAAAACTGAGATCCATAGGCAGCTCGATGGTAGCAAGGGGCTGCCTTAACCGTGTGACAGTGGGATTCAGGGTGAGTGGAGAGCAATCCACGGCGGCTTTTTTCGTGGATGCTTGTGTCTTTGAGCAGGCGCCATCAGGTTCATCAATGTGTATCTGAAAAGCAGGCTGCTTGGCTGGAGGCTTCTCTGCATGGCATCTTCCCAAGTCTTCCGACCTGCAAGGCTGGGCTTGGGGTACACAGGCCTAGGAGGAAGAAAGTCAGTTTTCAGATTGAAGTAGTATTTGAAGTTGAACACCACTTAAAGTAATCTAGATAAGATTTTTAAAATAAATTTGATAAATTCCAAAACTTTGTGGTGGTTCCTTATTAAAAGCCATCTACCAGACTACTTTGCCAGTAAAATTACCTTGTGTTAAAGCATGTTTGTCACAAGGCCATACACGACTAATGGAGGTTTTTCACTTTAATAATAAAAAAAAAGTGTATGCCTGCAATGACCAAAATGGCATCTTGAATAGACCATTTAATCATGTCTAGTTTGAAAAGAAAACGTCATGTGTTATTAGCAGCAAGGTCATTTGTTAATACACTAATCACATTCAGTTTGCCACATTACACAAACTCCGGTCTAAGATCTGAATCAGGGACTGAGTTCTGCATTTAGGGCTTCTTGAAATTATGGATCAGGAAGACACTCAGGCTCAGTTCAAGCAATGCAGTTTGAATTAAACGGATAACATACAAACGCCAAGTTACTCCTTCCGAGTCTGTAGGTGCACATGTTTTTAAAAACACACCTTACATGACCAGCTAGAGACTAGTGTCACTTCAGGCTAACTAGCTGCTAAAATGGCGGTCTATATGTAGAGGAAATAAATTCAGGTATTTTAAAGAAAATTACGGCCCTGTAACAACGTTAAACATACTAATAAGTGTCTACACACCCAGGAAGTACAACTTATGCCGTTTAGACCTGAATAAAAGATGCAAAGACACAAAAAGCTCTAGCTTAGCAGTGCTAATGCAAGTTAACAAATAACAAAGCCCCATTGCTAAACAAAAACACAAGGAGGGAAAACTTAAATGAGGCAAAAAATGACCTTAAAAGCACATTTAAGTGCAGAATTGTTCGCTCGATTAAAGGTTTTGCTGCAAAAATACAGATTTTACGCTAGGAAATGGGTCCAGGTGGGCTAACAGACCTGCTTGGAGGCTCTCAGGGCGGGCTGTCGTCTGGGGTTATTCTCCAAAGTCCCCAGAACGGTTCTGTTGGGTTTGGGATTCACATTCTCCTGGTTCTCCAGTCTGTTCTTGGGGGCACCTCGTAGAGAGAGCCTGTTCTCCTGGTTTCCCACCTCGCTAGAAGACATGCTGCAACCTGATTCAACAAAAACTCGTCCTGCAGACCAAGATTAAGCACAAAAATTCAGAATTATAGAGGTAAAAGTAAGATCGTTAATCAGTTGTGAACACAATAAGACTGCAGGAAGATCCTGAAAGCAATATTAAAGCTGCTTAAAGTGGACGAAGAAGCACAGAGGGACCTACCACAGGTAAAAACAGAAGCAGCTCGTTGCTAAGACAGACTAAACAAGAGTCTTTTAAAGCTCCTGCGTCTTACGAACCGTGACGAACGTAAACAAAATGTTTAGAACGTTTCTGAATCTACACATAAAGCGCCATAATAGTGCTAAAAAGGCTAAGGAACACGCCAGAAATGTCCTCCTAAACTCCTCCACCCCTGATCCTCTCCTACTCCTGTCCCAGTTCAAGTAGCCCGCGACTATTGAAACCCACCAATCACCGAGCCCCGCGGCCCCTGCGTCACTCAGCTACGGAGCCCGCGAGGGGCGGGGGACCCTGAGCGAGAACCGTTGAGAAGTCGGGGCGCGAGACTCATTGGCTCAGAGGAAAATTTAAACAGAGGAGAGTGAACCTGCACAATAGAGGATACACCAAGCCTAGTCTCTCTAAATATACACATAAACTGATAATTTTTGCAAATAGCATAATACATAACGTATAAAAACTTTGGTATTCTAAGTGAGGAAGACATTCTCTATATAGATGTAAAATATTGTACAATTAGATAAAACAATGAAACGGAAAATACAGGACAACTGATGCATCTAGTGTAGTCTCTCTAAATATACACATACATATGTAATTGTTGCAAATAGCCTCATGTAGAATGTATAAAAAGTTTGTGATTTTAAGAGGAAGATTTAAACAGGATGGTGGACCTGCACAATAAAGGATGCATTACGCTTAGTCTCTCTAAATATTTTTTTGGCAAATAGTTTGACGTATGCAGAAGAATTGTGTAGTTTTGCAAAAGTAGAAAAAAAAACCATGGGGTGGACAACAGAGGACAACCGATTCATCCATTCACTGGCTCAGAGGGAGGTTTAAAAAGAGCGGGCCCAGCTTAGTCTCTCTAAATATACACAGAAAAAATATTTTTTTGCAAATAATTTTGTGTGTTAGATTACAAAAGTAGAGAAAACAACGAGATGGACAATAGTACACAGCTATATAGAGAATGTCTTCCTCTCTTAGAATCACAAACGTTTTATAATTTTATGTAGATATTTAGAGAGACTAGGCTAGATGCATTGTAAAAGACGCATGTAATATTGTAAAAGTGGAGAAAAAATGAGATGGGCAGTAGAGAACAACTAATTCAATCATTCATTGACTTTAAACAAAATTGAAATGGGGAGAGTGGACCTGCACAATAGAGGATGCATCAACCTTAGTCCCTCTAAACATATACATTTTTGCAAATAGCATCATGTATAATGTACAAAAAGTTTGATTTTAAGAGAGGAAGACAAGATCATAAAAGTAAAAATACATAAAAATGAATTTTGCAAATAGCACAATGCATAATATACATAAACTGTGTAATTTTAGGAGACAAAGACATTCACTCTATATGCATAAATAGATTGCAAAAGTAGAGAAAACAATGAGATGGACAATAGAGGACAACTGCAGGTTAGTCCCTCTAAATATACACCTAAAATTATTTTTGCAAACAGCATGATGTGTAATGTAGAAACATTTTGTGATTTTAAGAGAGGGAGACATTCTCTTTATAAGTGTGTTTGATTGCAACAGATGACATCCACAAAGTAGGACAAGAGACAGCGTGTCATAAAACAAAACCTTTGGGTTTTTCAGTTTCTGCTATTGCCTACTAGTGGAACCTTACTAAATATATTTTTGTAAATATATATTTTGCTTTGTCCATTTCAAATGTAAAGTCTCATCTTTGTAAATTACTTTTCAAAAGTATTTTTTTTACTGGAACCTTGAATAAAAGGATGAGTTCGCTATTTAGGGCATGCACATCTCCCATAAACTGATGTTTCATACTACATTCTACATAATAAGTATATTTTTCATATATTTCATATTCCAGATTAAAGAACAGATACAACAATAAGAGAATCAATTTCAGGTCAAAACTTTCTCTCATATTCAAACCTCACTCAGTGACAAACAGAAAACATCATTACATTTATTAGATTATAGAAATAGAAAAGAAAATGAACTTACTAAAAAAGACACAGTGCTCATATTGTATTATCCTTTATGATTTAACACATCACCTCTAACAGTCCGCACAGCATCAGTTCTTTTCTATCTGAAAGTGTTTGGCTTCAGCAAATAAATATCAGAAAACTATTCACAAAATAAAAGTTACAAATATTACACAGACTTTGGCTTTACTCTTATTAAGCATCATTGAAAAAGTCCATCAGAGAATTCAGATCATAGTTGTCTAATATTTCAAGGAGCTGTGAAACCTTGGTTTTGACATTCTGCCCTTTAAATTTGAACTTGTCAATGAAGAGGTCGGTTATCATGCCTGTGGGAAAACAAAAATATCTTCATTCATGAGTTTTTCACATTTATTTCAATAATACAAGAACACTGTTAAGGAAATAACATTATCTAATTTATGTCTGACATAAATACAAAGTTTTTTTTTACCATACAGTCTTTCGAGGTGGGCCGGCTGTTTCTTATATTCTTCTAAGAGACACGCGGACTCATCAAGTATAGTGCGATACTCTGGAATCAGGAAATCTGCGTTCCCTTCATGCACCTGCAGCTCCTACATGATGCGCACACAAACACACACACACACACACACACACACACACACAGATATACACATACATACACATACACACAAACACACATACATACACAAACACAGACATACACACATACAAATACACACACACACAGACACATACACAAACATACACACACACACACACATACACAGACACAATTCTGTACATCAAATAGGCTTAAACTCTGCACAAAATATTTTGAATTCCTCCTTGCAGATTACCTTTAAAGCATCGATTAGCTGAACCTTCTTGGCCAACAAGAGCTGATACTCAAGTTTAGGATGAATCATCTTGAGCGTATGGCTTACAGAGTCTTCATTCACCTCTACAGTAAGGCAAAATATGTTTAAAAGCTTTTCTAATCAGACGAAACTACAAGTCAAATTCCCCAGTAAAATAAAAACCCACTGTTACTGTAAACAACAGATCTGCTAAGATCTTTCTGTGTGAAGGCAAACTTCAAACTTACCATAAGAAATGTTCAAGTTGATCTTGCGCTTGGTGGCCTCCTTAGAGAGGACGTCTTTTAATATGGATATAGTGGAAATGTTATCGGATTTAAACTGTCCTTCACCCTTGCTGAGGAGAACAGATAGGCAATTAAAATTCAAACCAATATGAAAGCTATATAAAACTATATCGAAGCTATATAAAATCATGTTAGTAATTCCAAGAGTGTGAAAATGCAGCGATGGGCTGTGATGAATCAATCTAGTCCAAAGTTGTGATTAAACTGCATGAAGTTTGAAGTGCTAGAGTTGATTTTAATCTGTTATAATACGATTCAAAAAGATATAGAAACAGAAAAGGCTTGAAGAATTTACAATGAACACCAGTAGTTCTTCATCCATGGCATCTTCAGGCGTATTTTTTTCTATATTACTTACATAAAGATGGACTAGACTGAAAAGTGGACCTGGCCTTACCAGTAGCTGGCCTCAAGCTGGGTTCCCAGAAATGTGTTTTGGAAGTAGAAAGTGATGTTTTCTCCTGCTGGGGTTTTCTCTGGCACCTCAGGCAGGCAGAACACGACCCAAGAGTGAATCTCTGCAAAGCTGAACTGGCCCACCAGCCGTAAAGAGTTCATGGGTCTGCAGGCAGAACCAAAAAAAAGAAAGATTTCATATCAGTCACAAGATTGATTTCCGTGGTAGCTGTAAATGAGACTGACCTGTCCTGATCGATGCTGTGGGTCCTCTGGTGGAGGGAGAGCGGTTTGATCTGATATTGTCGGACCTGACAGGTTTTGGGCTGCAGCCTTGGAGTTACGTAGGCCTGAAGCGTGCCGTACTGACCCTCAATTGACCTCACCTGGAATGGAAGAGATGATATGGTACGTTACCATTTAAAAGTTTTTGCACACACTGAGATTGCCTACATTTGCATGTTACTTCATATTTATTCAAAATTTATTCAATATTCTTTGCTAACAAATATATATATTTATTATGTTCACCATTTAAGTACCTTTATTAACCAGAACATCTTATACACTACCAGTCAAAAGTTTGGACACACTTTCTCATTCAATGTTTTTTCTTTGTTTTTATTCAATTTTCTACATTGTAGATTAATATTGAAAACAAACAAAATGATGAAGGAACACATGGAATTATGCGGTACACAAAAAATAGAGTTAAACAAACCAGAATATGTTCTGTAATAAGGTAATGATGGACTGTTGTTTTTTACTTAGTGAAGTGGTTCTTGC
>JBBPCY010000032.1:12613507-12634219 GCA_037974405.1 Brachyalestes nurse | reverse complement strand
TTTGGATAACCGTGCTGCTGTTAGTGTTATGCCACGCACGATATCTGCCTTTCCCCTCATTGAAATGACTGAGTGAGGACCTCTGCTAACCTGGGTGATCAGATGAGAATGGGTAAAATTTGAGGAGTCTTACAGTGACGGGGCTATAGGCACTGATCTCAACTGCTTGGCTATCAAGGATGTCCTGAATCTCACTACAGACGAATACAACTGTCTTTTACCAGCTATGTGACCGCAGTAGCCATTGCTATACACTGTAAACATTAGCGCATGGTACCGTGGCCGCAAGCTGGCCCCTCCCCCACCTTCCACCTTGCCCCGCCTCTCTCCTCCTCGACCCGCCCCTCTCCTCCTCCTTATCATTTAAAGCTACAGACACAGAAACGGCGCGTCCTCAGGAAACCTCATTGTGGGACGGGTTCTAAGTGGCTGTAATTCTGCACTAAGGCTGAATTTTGGAAAGAGACTTCAGATACAGTATTAGGGGACGACAAAGACCTATATAAAAGCATAAAAAATCAGCATGTCATGGGACCTTTAATGTGGTGGTGTGGTTAAATATGATAGGTGAATAGAGATGCAAAAAAATGTTTTGTTCTGACAGTGACAACAGTATTGTGCAAAGTCAAAGACTACATTTTCATTTATTAATTTCCAGCCAAAATCAAAGATGTTTTAAGTGCCATTTAATGACAATGGGGACTGTTTCTGTGGTCTACAAGGACATATATGGTTGTTTTCTCTATATGTTTTTATCCTTTTTAGAGTTTAGAGTTCCACTTTTGAAAACCTCCTTTTTTCTTTTATTTTTTCTTTAGATTTTTCTTTCCTTATGCAGGTGAACAATCTTCTATCTAATCTCCTCAGAACATCTCCTTTAGCCAAAAGAGAAATGCAAGGCAGCTGAGGTGTATATAGGTAGCTACTTATATGACTGTGTGTCTCTTTGAAGGGGAACATAATATTATAGTGAGCTTTGGGAGTAGCATTAGTTGGGAGGACACAGTTGGAAATGACTGGGTATTTAAAAAACTGAGTGGACCATTAAAAACTGGTAGACTTGACTTATACTTAATGTTGGAGGTTCAGTTTCCTTTTGAGTACATGCTTTCTGCTTGTCCTGGTGCTGATAAAGGAATAGCTTGTACTTAGTGCCCATGCTCAGTTAGAATTTAAATAAACGGTACAAATTCGATATAGGACTTCTAGTCAAAGCACTGTAATAACTCATAGGGAAGCCTCACAAATGGTAATGAGCTTATGCTCCTTCTCTCTCTCTTTCTCTCTCACACTCACACACACACACACACACACACACACACACACACTACCCTAGACCACACCGCTAGGAATGTGAGGAATCAAATTGCATTAACACTTATTTTAAGCCTCAGGGTGACTTGAGTCTTGCTTCCACTATAGATAATTGTTTTGCTCGTGTCCTTTTCCTTCATCTGAGATAAAGGGCAATTTAGTTTGAAGATGAAAGTGTAAAGGTACAGTAACAGTAAGTGCAGCTATTTTTAAGAGGCATTCATTATTCTTTTGACTACTTTGCAAATTTATACCATAATTATATTAGAATTGTAGTATAGTACTACTGTGACATCCCGGTGAGCGGCTGCTAGAGGTCGCCATATGGGTCTTTGATTGTGAGACAGATGTGGGTGTTCCCCAGCCGGCTTATCAGTAAGGGTTCTCAGCCGTTGTCCCATTTCAACTTTTCTCATTCATTCTTTTATTCATTTCCTTATCCTGACCAGGGTGGCAAGGGGTGTCACCAGTACATTGTAGACACACTCACAATTTAGCACCTTCAGACAACCGAACCTGCTTGTCTTTGGACCTTGGGAAGAAAGGTGAAGAGAAAGGACAAGCCCCCCCCCCCCGGGCCCCCCACCTAAAAAACACAAGTAGAAGAATCCTAACACTACTTAAAAGCAATAAACCCTCTTATTGCAGCTACTAAGTAGAAATATCACGATTATCACTGGAAAAGCACATAAGTAAATAAAGCTAGTTACTAATCAGAAGTGTTAATTCTTAATCCCAAGATTTTTTTATTCAGTAAGTATATGGAAAACATGCAGACTGTTATAGGTTATAGCTATAGGAGGATGGAATGTGTGTCTGGATCCACTCCTGGTCATAGAAAGGGTTAAAACTGACAGTGTTATTTTACAGCTATTTAGTTTTACAGATCTTGGCACTGTGTTCATTTCACATTAATAGAGTTTCACAACAGCAGGTGTATTTGTGATGAATGGGTGGGGATTGTGTTGAACTGGGAAGGAACATTTGGGACTATTTCTACACTCTCTGATGAAAGGGAGAAGGAAGTACCTTGTATCTGTGGTTTGTAACACAGTGTGTGTCTGGGAACCTGATCAAACAGATGTAGATGTAGTAGTGGATTTGGAGATTACACACACACGTCTTATCCTATTTCACAGCAGTAACTGGAACCTGGACATCAGAATCAATGTCAGAATGAACAGTGGCTCCTGGTTCACTATGCGTGCAGCACTACCAGTATGCCCTTTGTTATTAGCGAGTTCAGCGACTTCAAGGTGCACTTTTACTACTTATGTCAAGATTATTACTTAATATTACTTAATTATATAATTTTCGTTACTTAATACTACTACTGATTCTCTATTAGTGCTATAACTTACTCCAAATTACCACTTGTGTCGGTAGATTCTCACTCAACTATGTTACCTATATATAGTATTTATAGCCAGCATTTCTATATATAGCATAGTGTATTTTCATGTTGAGCTTTTTTCTTTTCTACAGAATTTTATTTAGGTTTTATTTAGACTTTATCTTTTATTTTGTTCTTGTCTCTGTGTATGCAGTCATAACATAAGCAATTTCCTCCGGATTCAAAAATGTTTTCTGATTCTGATTCTGACTCATTGCTGTAAAACATCTGTTATCAATTCAAAACTCAATAAACAAACCTGAAAGATCCTTACCCCTATAAACGGCTACATGATCTGTAGGCATGCCTGTTTGAGCATGCAGACTCTGCTTGCAGCCGGAGGTGTGTTAGAAAGTGAAAGATTTCTTTCATTGCCAGAGCTATGCTGTAATATTACCATCCCTGAGGACAGCAGACCTATTACACATATTTAGACTCATGTCCTGAACATTACTGTGTATTTTTTGTACAAAGTAAATCACAAAATCCAAGATATGTAGCCAACAATTTATTATACACAATGTGGATCAATCAAATACAGTAAAGATGCAATAATATATATATATATTGCTTATCAACATACCAGCAGAACATACAATAAAAAGTTCCCTTGCGGAAGAGTAACCAGTCGTCTGTAAGTGCATGAGTGTTTCGCTGTTCACACGTACCTCGGGACGTTAGTGCCCTGCTAATTACATCTAACATTTTGAGACAAATGAGGTAGAGTTCCTGTGAAATTTAAATATAGTGTGATAAGAATGCTTAACATACCATATATGTAATTAAGATGAAAGTAAATACAATATATTTTGGTGCTATTAAAATATAATAATGCCATTTTCAGTACGTTCCAGTTTTTGCATGGTGAGGGACAGAGGTCAGGGGTGGCTAGTGACCCGAGGTACACGTTCTAGAGTTAGATCCTTAGGACGACTTGCAAAAGTCACACTCAGCAGCCCTCGTTCTCCACCATGGCAAAGAAGAAGGTGCAGACTGAGGACCAGGAGTTACTGCAGTACTCCTCGGCCAGTTTGCTTCGGTCTGAAATTCCTTTGCAGTCCGTGGGCTGGGGTGGATGCTGGGCCTCTGTGGGGGTCCTGAGGCTGAAATGCACCTCTTTGCGCTCGTTTTTGCACATAGAGGCCTTGACCACTGCTTTAGGGTCCTGGCACAGGTTCTTCTGCTTCCTCAAGGAGCGAGCGATCTTCTTCCGGAACCTTCCGGAGCTGGACTCATACTGACGACACAGTCCTGGGTTTGCTGTGTACTCACAGTTGAAACTCTTATTCCCCTTGGTGCAGCTGATGCTGAGGACGAGTGCTTGGTCCCCCGTGGCCACCCAGCTGCACTGCATCTTGTCTTTAGTGGAAAACTGGCCTTTTGATGCTGCATGTCCTCTGGAGCCTTTGGGCCTCTTCTCATGTCCATGGCGGCTTGGTAAGGTCGGCTTTGGAGAGGAATCGTCCTGCTTTACGCGTCCTCGTCCCTTCCTCTCCTTCTGTCCCTTTCTGGCTTCAGCCTGCAGAGACTGTTGAGCCAAACAGGCAAAGATAAGCACCACGAATGTGACCTTCAAGCACAGCATTCCTTTGGTGCAGATGGTTCCAGAAATCCTGGAGAACAAAGTGGACCGCTTGTGAAAGGACGGTCAGCTTCTCATCAGATTGGTGCCGCGCTCCTTTTGTAGTTCAAGTCCAACCAAAGTGTGACCCGGTTAAGCAGCTCTAAGTTAGCATGCCCAGCCTACAGCCTGTAGCTGAAATGTAGACTGTGAAATGAACACCTGAGGTCCTCGTGCGTGGTCTTTATAGGCGTCCTTCAGGGCACACACCTTTATTTGAGCTTTCTGACGCACACACACATACTCACACACACACCCCACATGTACACTCATGCACAGGTTTGTATTCACGTCTTTATAGGGTACTTCAGCTAACTTTTGGATTCCTGTAGCAAAAATGTTGCTAACAAACCCTAACCTTAACTTCAGGTACCAAAATCAATTCCCTATAGGATCTGAATCTTTAATGTCAGGGGCTTCACAGAGGCAAAATGTCATGTTTTCTTTATCAGCTTGGGAAGATTTGGTCCTTACAAAGTGCTAAATACATTGGCCAGACTCACTCACACACACTCACCCACCCCCACAGATCAAAATGTTGGATAATCTCTTACAGGAATGTTGATTTCACAGGCAATAAACTTGAATTGGCTTGTCTGCAGTGATGTAAATGAACAGCAATTTGAATGCACTCTGGTACACAGGCCCTAAATGGCATCTTTTATTTGCTGTGAAAGTGAGTTATTAGTAATAGTTAATTATTATTTGATTTCTCAAGATCCCAAGTTAATAAAATGCCATTAACACAACATTAAAAAGTGCACATTTAACAAAAATATATTTGAATGCTGCTTTCTCAATTTGAGATCTGTGAATATCAACTCTTTACACCCTCAAAAAAACCCAATATTTGTTTGAAAGAATCCAAATCAGAAAACTGATCCTGGAAGAAATTACTTAAAAAAGAAATGACATCTTTAGTGCACCACCACTACCAAGATTATTAAAGGAGTAGTCTGGGGGGAAAAAATTACACTTTTCCACTCACCCACATGTAGTCAATCAGTTGAGACATGTTTGGAGACCAATTTTGACTCTTTAGCTTAAAACATCACCAACATTTCTCACAACCTTCTCCCTGGCTTCCAGTCCAGGTCTTCACCAAGGCCACCAAACGTGCGACAGCTGTTGTCTGCAATATCTGTCTGTAGTGAAGGTTTTTTTTTATCACAGTAAGTTATACTGTGTCCTAAACCACATCCACTAGTCCGCACCACCTTAATGAAGAGCTGGTTGTACTTTGAGGGGGTTGAGAAAGATTTGGTCATTTGAACTGTTTGGGTGATTATTGAGTATTTGTTAGTAACGTTAGTCTAGCAGCTGCAGTTGTAAACTAAAGAAGCGACATTAACGTCTTTAAACATTCTATTTTTCTTGACTGATCAATCACACCTGAGTTGAGTGAAAAATGATGTACTTAGGTACATCTTGGGTACATGAAGGTTCCTTAGTAAAGGTGTGGTGTGTGTGAACTTTGGAACATTGAAGACTAACCTCACAGCTGCGTTCTGAATCAGTGGTTTTGTTACCTTCAGTGGAAATTTATGTTCACTGACATATCCTACAGAATTTACAGGAGACTGAACTGCACCCATTCAAGAGACAACAGCCACTAAACGGCCCAGAGAAGCAATGGAGAGCTCATAAAGTGTGATTGCTCTATGGGGACAATACGCAGTGTGTGAAGTGTTTATGCAAGCTGTAAAGAGGCTGCATCAGGGCTGTACGCTTCATAGCTGAAACCACAACGGTACCAACAGTACACTCTCAGAACATAAATGCATATTTATTATGGTTTGAGACTTTATATCAGTTTATCAAAAAGTTGCCAGCTCCATCTTCTAATGGCAGCAGACTGATGTTCAAATTAATTATTTTCAGAAAAGAAACAAAAGTGAAAATTGTGCTGTTATCTCCGAAAAATAACTTTTATTAACGTTGAACATAAATATGATGAGTATACATATGAGATAATATATAAAGTTTACAAAAAAGAAAATAAATATCTGGAAAAAGCAAATGACTCATTATTGCAGGGAAACTGAGAAACAGAAAACAGGAGTCTTGTAACAAACCCAACATCAGGGAAAACTACATCTGAACTCTCTACGTTTGGAGATGAAGTGCTACTCATAATTTGACTTCATTAAATTTAGCACACCAATTTAATTCAGTTTTGTAATGTTTGTCCCACTAGAATAGGGGCATTTCTTAATCTATAGCTGTTAAATTGTTCTCTCTCGTTTTTAAAACCCACCAGCACCCTCTGCTGTGTACTTCACCTCCTCTTCAGAGGCAAAGACAGAGATTAAGATTTACCAGAGGTAAAGAGACTAAAAATATTTATTTGCAACTACACACAACAGTTACTCAGATTGATGAATACTTTCTAACATAGTTAAAATACATGGAAAATCTCAGATTGTTACCTGTTGCCCTCAGACTGGTGGACATACATTTAAAAGGTTTTAAAGTATCCTTAACAATGCCCATATACTGTTCAGCATACATAAGGCTGAGTGGAGGAACACAGTCCTATTACAGTTAAATAGATTTTAAGGTGTTCTCACACATCCTGACCCAGGATTAGACCTGGTCAGATGGGATATCATTGCTATAAATCCAGTACAGCTGACAACTGTGTATGACAATATACAGTAGAGGAGGCTTTCTCTTGAATCTCTACCAGTCTTGCATTCAGATATCCTCAGACACCTCACAACCACACCAGGATACCTTTTCAGGTCTCTGTTCTCCAGCGGGATTGAACTACAGAAAATTAAACAGAGAAACAAGAAAAAAATTATGTTTGGTAAATGAACAGTGGTTACGCCAACGGTTCAAATGATGTTACTCGTTTTGCATCTGTGCTATAGTGTCTTGTCTTTGGGAAAAACAGTGCAAATTACATTCACTTATCTATACTTATATAAGTGTACATATACTGCATATGAAATGTTTGCGTGACCAAATTTCAAAGACTTTTGACAGAAGGAATGTTCAAAACAGCCTATTTAGGGTCAAATAAATGTTTGAGAGGAATTTATATTCTAGGACAAGGCATACCTTTCCTCAGTATGTAAACCAGCCAATGACAAAAGCGCAGGCACTCTGTAAGGAAGGCCAGCAGTGCTGCCGCGCTAGCCTCTTAGCAGTGCCCGTGGGTCCTGGAGTGGTCGGCGGCGGTGCTGTTGTTGGTGGTGGAGGGGTCCTTGATTTCACCACTTTCATTGGTCTTGTCGGTTTGGTCCTTGGTTTGGTCCTTTGCCTGGCTCCATTTGGTCTACTCTGGTCTGATTTGGGAGAGTCAGGCCTGGCATTCCATGGCCTGCCTTCAATGATGTCTGGACTCGTCCAGGCTGGCTGCACACGCCCATCCCTGGGTGCATCGTACGCGGAGGACGAACCGGCGAAGACCATTTGGGCCTCGTCAGATGCTTTCTTGCACATGAAGGGCTTGAGAATGCTCTCACCCTGGCAGGCGTTCCTCAGCTTGCGGAGGCCCCACATGATCTGCGTGAAGAAGTGACGTGGGTTGTTGTTGTAATTTCGGCAAACCTGTGGTGTGCCCTGGTAGTCGCACCAGTAGGACCCGTCCTGGGAATGGCAGTAGATGCGTAGATTGGTCAGGTCACCATGTTCCGTTACCATCATAGAGCACTGATCCTTGGCTTTGGTGGCAAAACGAATGGGCTCTTCCCTTGTGCTCTCCTGGCTCTGAACAAGGGATGCCCAAAAGCAGCAGGACAGCACGAGTGTGGCGGCCAGAGACTGCATGCTGAAAGCTGGAGAGCTGGAGGCTGAGAATGAGAGGCACTTAGACTTCCTTTGATATTTATGGCCTTTTGAGTTATAAAGGCAGGGAAACAAAGAGGAGGGGGGCTCCGACCCCCTACCACACTGGCATGATCATCTGTACACTATCAATGAGAAGCAGGCACACATATGAAAGCAATTGAGAGCAGGATGCATGCACATGTCAAACACCGTGGGCACAAACCCAAACCCGTAACTCGCATGATGCTTTGCACAAATGGAGGGAGAACACCGCAGCTATATATTTTCTCCTTCCCTCTCTTTGACTCACTGACCATGAGAATTTAAGGAATCAGAAGTTATTTGTAATGAATTCCATAATAGCTTGTATAGATGGATTTCTTCCTTTTTTTGCGAGTGACCAATTTTCAAAAACAAGATGTTGACGTGCTTTTTATAAGGTCCAACCACCAAAAACAGACTTAGGATGTGCAGGCTGTAATTTAGAACATTCATCCGAGCATTTCATTTCCTCCAAAAATGAATGACAATAAACAGTTATTTAACATTTGGATTTCCTGGCTTATGTAACGAGAAGAAATCTCTTAATTCTTTACTTCATTTTAACATTAATTTGACATAAAGTGAAGTCACAAGCAGGCTGTACTTAAGTTCAAACATGTTCCTTCAGCTCATTATCAGATAATGCAAGTAAAAATAGCAAATGAAGTTACTAATTAAGTATAAAAAGTATTATTTCTATTTAAAGTAGATTTCTATTTTAATTTGATTAGCACACACATAAATCAGTCAAAGTGGTCAATTTCTGTTTTATCTGACTGGAATTAAACATTCCAATACTGCAACTTCTTCATTAATCAATGAATATTTCGGTTTCTTTGGATTCATTTATAAATATATTATTTACTGTATAAAATTACCACAGTGGTTAAGTAGGAACACCCAAACTGAGTTCTGGACGACTTCATTTTATCACATTTGACAGGATACACTTGGCGGAAAGTAAACTGAACAGGATTGAACAGAATCGCGGACACTGGAGACGTATTCAGTTTGAAATTTTATTCACAATATTTTACAGTTTAGCCAGCCTAAACACTTGGGACTTGAAAACCAGCCGTGTTGACAACAAGCCCCCACGACGGCTAAATGCCACAGGACATCAGCGGAATGTCTTTGAGCAAGCGTAAGACACCACCAGGCGTACTACCACTGCGCCTGGAGGTGGAGGAACAGTGCATGATAAAATCAAGACCATAGCCAACAGCAGAACGGAACTAAGGTGCCTCGGGAACTCAAACGAAGAAGAGTAAAAACCAGGTAGCACACTTTATCTGAGGCCTGCATAACACTGTCATATACTTGTCAAGTGATTTAATGAACCATTATGATACAAAAAATATCTAGCACCTGACATCATTATTAACAGACAGAAATATTACCAGAGCAATGAACTAGAGATATTTGGTGACGTGACTGGTGATATCATACTATGACAGTATTAAGGAGGCATTTTTAAGTCTTCAAGCAAAGTGCCAAGAGAAAACGTGTTATAATCTTTTGTAAATTTCCCGGGTTTTCGCTTATCCAAAACATTTTTAGATGCATTACATTCACTCTTTTGATAGCTTGCCAGTGAAAGTAATATCCAAAAAACTGTCTAGCAATATTTGTAATAGGCAAAAACAAAACCACTAAGACCTGAGATCTACATCAAAAATAGGTTTTGGCATCAAAGAGCATTTTTTTTTCTTGGAGAGTTATATGACTATGCCTACAGTGATCCAAACTCAAGTTGACAAGCTCTCCTTGTTAGTATCATAATAATGGCAGTGTAAAAAAAAATTGGCTATTTTCATTAATGTATACTAAATTACACAACAACTGCCACGTTCCTATTTTCCCCAAACAGTTAGAGATGTTACTGCTACAAATTAAAAAAACGGCGTCTTTCAGCATTTCAGGACACACAATGATCCGACACCCACAGAAGAATTTTCATGCATTGCTAGAGCAGGGTTTGGTGGCTTCCTCGGCTTTATCAGAGATGAACACAGATCTGCATTTCTGGTTGTCCTCATTCACTGTGCACAGGTAGCATGGAATAAAGAACAAATGTAAAGGCAACAATTCATTCAGCCTCGGAATGGCTTGACGACAATCCCACGTTTCATTATCACAATAGTACTAGTGCATGGAGCATATTTGCCTCTACAGCAGTCAGCCACAATATTAAAACCACTTTCAGGTGAAGTAAATAACATTGATGATCTTGTTACAATGCCAGCTGTCAAGGGGTTGGATATAATAATCAGTAAGTCAATACTTCTTGGTGTTAATGTATTGGAAGCAGGAAAAATTGGCAAGCCAACGTTGACAACTTGACATGGCTGAGCTGGAGCATCTCCCAAACAGATGGTCTTGTGGAGTGTTCCCGGAATGTAGTGGTCATTACCAACCGAAAATGGTCCAAGGAAGGACAATTGCAGAGCCGGGGACAGGGTTGTGGGTACCTAAGTCTCACTGTTGGGAGTGGGGAGTCGAGACTGATGAAGATCCTACTGATGAAGATCTACTGTAGCACAAAGTGCAGCAGAAGTTAATGCTGGCCACAGACTGGTCAGAGTGCCCATGCTGGCCCCAGTCTCCTGCCAAAGGGACCTACAATGGGGATGTGAGCATCAGAATTGGACCATGAAGCAATGGAAGAAGGTGACCTGGTCTGATGATCTGGTCTCATGTGGATGGCTGGGTGTGTGTGAGGAGCTTACCTGGGGAAGAGATGGCATCATGTCGCACTACGAGAAGAAGGCAAGCCGACAGAGGCAGTGTAATGTTCTTGACTATGTTCTACTGGGATACCTTCTGGGTTCTGGCGTTTATGTTACTTCAACACGAACCACCTACCTAAACATTGCTACAGACCAAGTACCCTTCATGACAGTGGTCTCTTTCAGAGGGTAATACACCCTGCCACACTGAAAAAATGTTCAGGAATGGTGTGGGAAACATGATAAAGAGTTCAGTGATGACATTCAAAAGATCTCAATATGATCCAAGGATGCAGTACGATCAATGGAGGCTCCACTTGCTACCAATGTCTTGGTGCCAGATGGCACGACACACCTTCAGAGGTCTAGTGGAGGCCATGTCTCACAAGATCAAATCTGTTTTTGCGACAGGTTTGGGATCTACACAACATTGGACAGGTGGTTTTAATGTTATGGCTGATGGATGTCTATGTTGCATATGTTAGTGGCTCACAGGCCACTGGCTTGTGATCTGCAGATAGGTTTACTACCAAACAAAAAAACTCCAGTCTTTCAGTCAGGCCCCAAACAAAGTTCAAGAAGTCACACATTAACCTGAATTCCAGACAGTGCATTCTACCTAAAATTAAAAAAAATCAGACTAAATAAAAATTTTAAAAACCCAAAAAACAATAGAGACAATGAAAACAGTTTTGGGTGATGATGCAGTGGTGATGTTTCAACATTGTTATGTCTGCCATAAGTGACCTCTCAATGACTGTAAACAAAGACACATACATACAGTAGCTAAATGTTGAGGCCTCCCTGACTCTGTGACTGATATAACAGTGCCGTAACAATGCAGCAGTCTCTTGATGTGACGAGAGAAGTGAAAAGGCCTCAGAGAAAACTGACAATGAGGCAGGGTAGTCACTGAAGGAGAGAGAGGTGAAAAACATTTCGTCATAGGACAGTATACAGTGTGATGTGAAGATGGACTCCATTCTTGGCCCTGTAGCTAGACGTCCTCTTCTGATGGCGTCCCCCTCTGAACTGGGCCTGCTGTTTATCGGGTGGGCAGTAGTCTGAAATCACACAACGGAACACATCATAAGCTTAAATGAAAAAGTTTAGTAAATACGAAATTTGCACATTAAAGAAAGTAATACATCACATGACTTCATTTAAAGTAATTTCCACATGAATAGGACATACTCACTGATTTCAAGTACACCTATCTTGCAACAACACACTTAGTCCATTTTATCAGCTCTGCTTACAATATAGTTGCAATATAATCACTGTAGCGCTACAGTTGGTTTCTCTACATTTCTCTACTGTTCTCTTTGTCCATTTTATCAGCTTTGCTTACCATAAAGGTGCACCTTGTAGTTCAGCAATTACTGTAGTTTCACAATTAGTTGGACTGTAGTTCATCTGTTATTCTACATTATGTGTAGTCCCATTTATCCTGTTCATCTGTGGTCCTGAGGGGGTAATGGCCACTGGTAAACAGTGGTAAAGGAGCCTAACAAACAATGTACAGAAACAGATGAACTACAGTCCATCTAATCGTAGAACTACAGTAAAGTGGCCCCTTATAGTCACATGTGAACACAGCACAGCACACCGTGTGAACAATGTTAAAATCTTTCTCTGCATTTAACCCACTCACCAAGTGGAGCTGGAGGCCTGCCACTAACGAGGGGAGCAGTGTGTGGGGACGGTACCTTACTCAAGGGTCCCTCAGTGGTCTCACTAGCAGTCCAGGGATTCGAACCCACAACCTTCTGGTTTCAGGGGCAAGTCCCTAACCACTAGGCCACCAGCTACAAGGTGCATCTTTATGGTAAACAGAGCTGATAAAACGAATAAAGAGAACAGTACAGAAATGTAGAGAAACAGATGAACTCCATCTAATTGTACTTCATCTGTGCAGACAAACAGATGGACTACAGTCTGTATTTGTAAGTGCACCTATATGGACAGTGAAGACAATAACAGTGAACACAATGAGTGTGGATACAAGGTAGGCACACCTAATGAAGTGTCTAATGAGAGAATATAATATAAAAAGTGCTACTGAAGCACTATATCATTATTGTCACAATTGGAAAATACCACTTTCCCTTTACATTTTGGTAAATTCCATTAAAATTTTCCCAGTTCTCAGAAAAAAACGATCCATTAACTTCTGATCCATGTCAAAAAAAATTTCCCTCCCCCTTTTGTTAACAGTGACAATATTTTTTTTCCTGGAAATGATGTATAATTGTCTCCCCAGTGAATCTTATGTTCCCAAAGAGGACAAAGACTTACAGTTCAGAGAGTTTCAGTTCCATGTCCCAATAGAGCTAGATGAATAACAGGAAAAAATCAGTGAGTAATGTGTGGATTAAAGTATCGTATCAAGCATAAATGAGCCACAACATTAAAATGTGCTTTGAAAAGCTAGAGCAACAGAACAAAAAGGAAGCTGGTTGGTAATATCTGTTTACAGAGCAGTTAAACATGTTTGAAGTCAAACACTGGCAGGACATAACTGACGGATCAGAAATTCACACGTGCAGACCTTCACACAACACAAAGCCATTCAGACGGACCCATTCTAAAACAAGGCAACCGATAAACACGGCACTAGACAGCACTGAAAAAGTGATGAAATGAACTTACCATGATTCAAATGTGTTCATAATTTCCACAAGAATGTAATACACAACACTCATACCAGCACTGTATCAGTGTTATGTATTATGAAAGTAAATCTGGGTTTAATATTTTATTGACGTATGAAAAGGACACATTTGAATCACGGAATCCTGTTTTTCAGCGAGGTAGACAGACTCCAAAGACAATGGCAGAGGAAAACTGCCACTGGAAAAGAGCGTACATCAACAGGCAGCGGTTGTGAGAGGTTATTCATATGAAGCATGCTACAGAGACAGTTGTTAATTTGTGAGGTCATGCCAGCTGGAAAGATGGAAGGACAGAGGCCATCTCCTTTCACCCAGTACCTTACTGGAGTTTTGGGGGAAAAAAAACAAACGCTCCTCCTTGGTGTCACCAGTCGGCATGGCGAGGGGGCGCGGAGGCCCGTGGGAATCGAGTCATAGTATCATAGGCAGGGATGCTTGGGACACAAAGGAAGAGACGGTCAGCACCAGGTCAGCATGTATTCCACTCCCTCCTTCCCAACCCTTTCTCTGAAAGACCCTTCTCCTTTTCCCATACCCCTCCAGTGTGCTAAAAGAGCAGGATGCAAGTTTTCCCATGCCACACAGAGCACTACACTTGGGGCATAAATGCCACATAAATGCCACTACAAAGATGGTTGTGTTCTGACTTTAAAGGTCCCATATTCTGCCATTTTCTTTTATTGTATTACATCCATTTAGTTTGATTTTATGTACTAATCATTGCCACTTTCCGACCACCCTTTTAGATTGAAATCTGACTGTTTGACTGTGCCTTTAAGACTCATATATGCTGATGACCTGTGTTCTGATTCATTAAAGCTCTTGCGACATCATAAACATGAGCTGTTTCACAGTTCAGTTTTTATATATGGACTGTAAAGGATATCAGTCTTATTTCAAAAAAGCATGGAGAATTTGCTAATGATATGGGCCCTTTAAAAACACAGGTTATTTAATAATTAGTGTGATTGCATGAAAAAAATCATGTTTTGTGATCGAGTCCCCTCTGTAATGTATGGGGAATGAGAGAGTCATCTTTAAAATGTGGGTCAGAAAGAGAGTCTGTGATGTAAAACGCACAGCAGACTCATAAACAGACTTCAAGACACTAAAGCTCAGGTCAGTCATAAAAAAGACATGTCACTGTTTGTTGTGGTTTAATTAAAAGTAATCAGCAGGTAAAAGTCACGTTTAGCCGTTCTTACCCATAAATGGGTTGGTAAGAGCCGACAAGTTCACACCCCTCAATAAAACGTGGTCCAAGGTGCAAGCAATTTTTCACACCACATTTTCTCGCGGAAATGCACCTGGTTATATTTTAGTGCTGCTCATTTACACACAGATGCCTTTATTAAAGTTCTCTGAGTGCAACCATACTTTCATAAGGCTAGAACTATGTTAACACATGAACCCCATGACTGCTGACCCATGGCTGGCCTCTGTGCGGCTATGTGTGGCTCTGCATTCTGCTCTGAATCACACAATGATATCTGAGGATGTCCTGAACAGAGATGACTCTGGCAGGCATGCAGTTATTGATGATAAACTGGTCAGAACCACCAGGCACAGAGTTAGTCTTGTCAGAGTCACATGCAGAGAAACATGCAATGCAAAAGACAGAAAAAGGTCAATCAGTGAGTGTTTCTGCTTGTGGTGAACTGCGGTCATGCTTTTTTTTGAGCATGCATTGTTAGTATGAGGTCAAACGTATTCAGCGCCAGTGTGTGCAGGCATCAGGCCTGACATCACCGCTGCTGAGATAACACCAAGTAAGAGGGGAGAACCGAAAACAGCAAAGTGGACGGTTTCCACGTTTTGCTCAAGGAAAGGGCCAGTTTTTCACCCAGCATGCATTGCGTCTCCTACATCTCATTATACCTCCTTCAGCCAAACCACCTCAGACCTTGCATGCAAGTTTAATCCACTCAGTGCAAGGGGGTTGGGTTCTTTTTACCTTGTCATTACAGGGTTTTGGAAACCATGTAAATGTTCATTATAATAACCATTATTACCAATTTCCATAATGAAACAGAATACTAAATACAAACAAATCAAAGAAAATATGGCATGAGACAAATGACATGCGACTGGGGGCGACTGGGGTTGGGCTTCGTCTCATAAACGTCACGTTAAGTATAAAATGGTTGAAGTACAAATTTTTTTCTCACAAAATTGAACCATGTAAAATACACAGAAATCGTGTTTCGACGTGTGATTTCAACAGCCCTTCATGTTAAACAAGGGAGCTTTTTTTTGTTTTGTTTTAAAGACAACACACAAGACAAGCAAGACCCTTCACCGGAGAAGCATTCCAAGGCTAAAAGCTTAAACCAGCACCAAATATTTAGCAGAAAGATTTCTGTACAAAACAGGTAGAGATGTCTTATTAATGAGTTTCTCAAAAGAAGAGAGCGGGAGGAAAATGGGGGAAGGAAACAGCTTACGTTTTCATGGGAATTGTCTCAATGCTAAAAAGATACAAGACAGGCAAGAACATTAAACCCACTGTGAATGCAAAACGCGCCAGAGAGCTTTGTGTACTGTGACATCGCGGAGATGTCAAAACCGATGTCTCCGGTCAAGACACTTGGTGATTTTGTCTATAGCAATGCATCATTACTGTAAGTGCATGTGAATGACTGAATAATACTAAAAAGAAAACATTTAATATATACAGTATTTATAGTTTTCTTAAAGTGCAAAGTGCTGGACTGATAAAAGTAAAATAAAATAAAAAAAAACAACAACAACAACAACAACAAAAAAATGGACAAAGATGGAAATAGCAAGAATTGGTTATCATAATGTGAAATGCCAAGTCCCTGAGACAGAAGAACTGGAAAGATTGAGGGGGGGAGAGAGGAAAGAAGGAGAACGAGAAGGAAGACAAAGAGAAAGAGAGAAACACAGCCTGGTTACTATTTCTACCACACATAGAAAAGCAAAGAATAGTGATGAGATGAACATCTTCAGCACAACTGCAGGGACATCAGTTCTTCTACCAGTTTAAAATGCTGTACTGGTTAATAATGTGTATCACTACAGACATGACAGACGGTCTTGGCAGGGCTACTCACTCGTCATAGACATCCTCTGTGTCCATTCTGCGGTAGAACTTGGCCAGCCTCACAGACAGAATGATGCTGGGGAGCAGAAACAGAGTGGAGCATCCCAGTCCGAACCAGAAGGTGTTCTGCAGCCCAGCATAAAGAAAAGTGGCATTGAAACAAACTGCAAACTCAGACGCAAATCAAATACGATACACTACCAGTTTTACACAAATGTAGATTTTCTACTTTTACATGTTACTCACTAAATATTTACTAAAAATACACTCAGCAAGCAAATATATTTCCAGTATGTTCAACATTCGAGTACCTATTGAACATCACCAGACGAGTGTTAGATATTTAATGAGCTATTAAGTGCTGAAACAGTAACGAGTGCCTTTAAAGTTAAAGGACAGTCTAGAATTTTATGCTGCATCACCAACAACCAGTTAATAGGAGTCAGACCTGCACTGTTACAGATTCTTTCATCTTATTAGTGAAATGTTTTATTTGACAGATTTTCATTTATAGTTGGTTACTCAACATTTTTAAATGTACATTTATGGCATTTATCAGACACTTTTATCCAAAGCGACTTCCATTCCCTAACTACAGGAGGCAGTCTCCCTGGAGCAACTTAGGGTCTTGCTCAGGAACCCAGTGGTGGTCTGCTGAAGGTAGGATTCGAACTCATGACCTCTTGGCCCAGAGGCAAGTATCCTACCCACTAGGGCACCACCACCCCTACAAATCACAAGACATCCAGTCAACCTTGATCAATCTTTCTGATGCTTAACAAGAATAAAAACCTGCTGTTTATGAAATAAATGTCAAAGTGTTAAAAGCCTGTACTGCGCACAGCATCATATATTCATCCATGTGGGACTAGTTAACTGGTTGGTATGCTATTGATGAGAGACATCTCAGAGATGCCCAAGGGTGCACGGGTATGGGCAACAGTACAGTCTGAGACTTCAGAACATCCGGGCAGTAACCCAGGCACATCATTTACTATGAAGTTGGTGGAGGTTGTTTGACTATGCAGGCTCCCTACATTACACATAGTTTTAGATTCAAAACCACTTCATTAACTTGCTGTGTTTAGTTTACATTCTGTGTAACAATGGAGCTGGAAATCCTGGATATTGGCTCAGTGTGAATGTTGGGTTGACACTTTAATTTGAGAGTCCCTGCAGATGCTTTGAAGAGGCTCACTTTGTGGCTAAGCTTCAACTAAACATCTATTAAATCCAGAAGGACACTTACATGACTATTACGTCTAATGCTAATCCTAACCTAGTCCTAACCCAAAACCTAAATCTTACCTCAACTCAGCACTACTGATAATCAGAGTGTCAACAGACAGTTTGTTAACTGTAACGTTCTCTCTTGGCTTTTTGTGATGTTCTTCTGTTTTTTTTCCTCCTGTTTTCCTGTCTATGTCACTGTTTACATTCTCCATGTGCCTTTGTTTATGTGTCTGTGTTTCCATGTGAGTTAACTGGTGTTTTGGTTTTGGCCCCGCCTTAGCCCCGCCCCCTCAGTATCCTGTTCACTGGTGTGAATACCCCTGTGCTTTAGTCTGCATATGTGGATTCTTTGTAAGTTTCTTGTTAAAACTCAGTTTCTGTTATCACTTGTGCTACCGTTTTGCATGTCTTTTATTAATGTTTTTTGAATCCCTTTGGGTCTATCCTGCTTGTGTCTTTGTTAAACCGGTCAATAATTCCTCATGTTTTTGTGTAACTCTGGACTCCTTGTGCATGCTTGTTTCATGTTTTTTTGGTATTTAATGTTTGTGGATCTTGCACTTATTTCCTGTCTGCTTCGACCTAAACATACTACAGTAACTATTAATTATTATTATTTTTTTAATGTATTTAATTAATTTATAGTTATAGTCACGTGTATAGTCACACTTATAGTCACACGTGAACACAACACACCACAGCACACAGTGTGAACAGTGTGAAATTCTTTCTCTGTATTTAACACATTCACCAAGTGAAGCAGTGGGCTGCCGCCAGCGAGGGGCGTCCGGGGAGCAGTGCGAGGGGAGGGTAACCTACTCATGGGTACCTCGGTGGTGCCACTAGCAGTTGGAGTTCGAACCCACAGCCTTCTCATTGCAGGGCCAACGTCCTAACCACAGTTTCTGTGAGCTCTTAAAGTTCTCAAATGAAATACTTAAACTTTAAGAAGCACCCAGGCTCCTGCAGCAATCACCTGGAATTAGGAGGGACCTGAGCTTCCACCAGGCCTCTGGAGTGAAAGCTGCAAGGGGCTTGTTACTACCGTTAGATGGGGGCAGTGATTCTTCCTGTTGTTTTAAGGTGTAACACATGTGAGTATAGATGCTGTCAGCATGGCACACAATAAACCAGCTGTGTTTTCATGTTCTTTCCCTTATATTCTGGGTTTGTCTTAATCACAAACGCTGGATAATAAATTCTATCTCGTAAGATTTCATGGATTTTTTGTACTTTTGTGGCACCCATTACAGAGTAAAGGACCACACAATAGACCAATTATACATGCCGTCTTGTAAAAGGTCAAACACAGTGACCTTTCAAACCCGCCTACAAATCTCACAAACTTTTAAGATCGAGCCCACCCACAAACTCCCACAAACCCGGACAGCCTGATACCCCCCAGCCACTCCTCCTGACTGCCGCGGCGGGTCTGAACATGCCGGTCCTGTCCGGTTCACGCTGAATGAAAGCACACACATGGTGTTTGCTCAGGCTTGTCATGCACATATCTGTGTTGGTCAGTGTAATGGTTCAGCATGTGGAATTGGAGCTTTCTGTTTGTTTCTGGGTTTTCCATCCCAGTAAAAAAAGAGGCTCCATGAAGCCTTTGTTGAGTTATTACTGATTTATCATAGTAACACTAAAAAGGAGACTGAAGTCTGAAGCATATTCCTATGCATTTGTTTTCTTGCTCATAAGTGTGGTCTTCCACATTAAAAATGATTTATATAATTTTGATTTTGTATATCATGTTCTTTACATGTAAAATATGTGTAATTAAAGTTAAAGACAGGGCAAAAACAGTCAAAAAAGTCTTGCTAATTAGTGAATTAAGAGGCCATGTGTATGATCATATAAACTGGTTATTCCCTTTGGGCGAGGTATTTAGCTTCTAAACTTTTCAGCAAATGTAATTTGTTGTTGTTGTATTTATTATACCAGAGGTCTGATCTTAATCCAATTCTAGGGCTCTGCAGCCTTTCACCACTTGGTTCAAGCATGTTGGTTTAAGATAAATATCTGGAATGGGATAAATATGTTGACGCAATAACCCCCGCGTTAACTGCATAATAACACACAATTGTATGCAAAAGTTCGAATACACATCCTTAACATACCTCTGCACATTGTAACACACAATATGTGTTAATTGGCTGAATTTAATCTTTTGGAATAGATAAAAGGTTGCCTGTCCAAAAGTTTTGGCATGTTTCATATTTTATGTTTTGATCAATATGCTTCAATTATGGAAAATGCCATATTTAAGACTGTTCCCTACAAAAGATGTGTTCATTTATTTTAATTTAGCAAATCTACAAAATATGTAATTCATTGGGGATCTTCAAATTTTGCATACAAAAATCCATTGAATTAACTTCATACTTGATGTGTACTTGATCCATTCCACACAAATAAAATACATCAACACAATTACTGCCTTAAGTGGGAAACTACAATTACTACTGTGTTCATGTAATATATTCAGTATTATTCATGTGGAAATAACATAGACATGTGAAGCAGGCAATTATTTCTCCTTCTGCCTCCGTACAGATCTCTCACCATTGAGTCCAGGAGGAAGCCGCAGGCCAGAATCTCTGCAGTGTCCATGATGTTGCTAATGGGCTTGCAGGTGGCCACCTCCATATCCAGCTATAGGGGACCAAAAAAGGTGTGAAATCGCAACTCTGATTTGTTACTAGTATGCAGGGGCGGACTGGCAATCTGTGCGATCTGGAAAAGTCCAGAACGGCCGTCCGCTCCACGGCCGTTGGTCTGCCTTTCTCCTTAACTGAAAAATCAGCTACCACCAGCAGAGGGCGCTAATACAATCGTTTATCAGGCATAACATCCATAGG
>JBBPCY010000032.1:12599484-12613407 GCA_037974405.1 Brachyalestes nurse | reverse complement strand
GCCCACTGCTTCACTTGGTGAATGGGTTAAATGCAGAGAAATCATTTCACTGTGTGTTGTACTTGTATGACTATGCAGGTGACAAATAAAGAATATCTTATCTATATATCAAAGACATACGTGCCTTCAGTGAATTGAGGATTCTAAATTGTAACCAACCGTGCTGTCCCTAAACTGTATTGCGATGGTATGGGAATAGCAGCACGCTTTGATTTTCCAATGTATTGTGTCCCAGTAAAAGGGTTTCTGATGCAGTAGCAGCACAATTATCTCCCTACAGTTTATGGCCGGTCATCGTGTCGAAACCGCATCAATGGAGTCAAACCAGCTGAAAGATTTTCGGTCAGAGCTGCTTTTGATATTGTGTTTTTTTATCATTTACAGTTTTGTTTGAGTTTTTCATTTTTTAGCTATGCAATGAATAACTAACCCAGCTAACTTGTGAGCGATGGCCTTCACGTTTCTCACAGCAATAAGGATTAATTTGTTAGTATCCTAGAAAAATCCCACTGGTATTTATCTTCAGTAATGCTTGTACTTCATCAGCTTCCCAGCTATCCCTATTATTGTGGATTACTTTTTGTGCGGACAGTAAAAACCAATGGCCTCTTTCCATGTTGTGGTGACATTTCAACCAATCAGAAAGCAGTGATGCAGTCGGCTCGGCTGTGGTCCACTTATGGCCCTGCTGTTGAGCAGCTCAAATTTGGTTTTGGTACAGTCGCTTTATTGGTAAAGGAAAAACATTTGTTCCAGGTATGACTCGGTTTCTTGTGGCAGTAGAAAAGCACAATAAATTTGCATTAGCCATCCTCCATCTCTTCATAAGTGCTCAATGTCTGACCACTGAGCTATTTTTGGGTGATGGACCACTCTCAGCCTAGCAGTGAGTTCAGCAACAGTATTGTGTCTCATCTCATCCCTTTATCATGTTCTCCATCTGAGTAATATCTGGCAACTGCAGTCCTGAGCTCAGAAACAGACCAATGAAAAGTAGAAGGCAGCTGATAAATTGTAGTAGTGGCCTAGTGGGTAAAATACTTGTCTGTGAACATGTTGACCACAAAGTTCAAACCACACTTTCTATGATTGTGTCCTTGAGCAAGACACTTAACCCTCAGTTGCTCCAGGGGGACTGTCCCTGTGACTAATGATTGTAAGTCACTCTGGATAAGAGCATCAGCCAAATTCCCACTATAACAGATGGGGTCCAGTCTGCATTTGTATACCTATACACTGGACATATGAGACAGGTGGGCAGCATAAAGAAGCCAGCAAGCGGAGCTAGAAGAGTTCCAATAAACTTGATGGTAACAGCAAAATGTAGTAGTTGTTTTTTCCCCTCTAGTTTTATTTCTTCTCCTGGAGACACACAGAGAAGCTGGGGCAGTGTGTTTTATTGATGAAAGCTTTCTGAGGTGTGTTTGAGGCCGAGAGCCCTATTTAGCAGTACCGCAACAGCCAGGGGAGTTGCAGACGACATAAAAGATGGAATGACCATTATTAATAGATGGGGCTCTTGGATGAACGCATACATAGGCTGAAAATGAATGCACCACTTCAAACACTCCCTAGCCAAATAGTGTAAATTAAAATGGGAATGTACAAAAATGGAACTGGATCAATAGTAAATCACATCAGGGACAGGGCAAATTGAATATGGCGTTCCTCCTAAGCTGCAGAGTATCACACACCAAGCTACAACACAAAATCCTCAGAGAGTGTGAATGTGACTGAATGTGCACAGTGAGGTGCATCTCTGTGTTCACCATTTTTGAATTGATATATAATTTCTGAATGAAAATGTCCACTTTTGTTGCAGTACAGATTGACACTTTGCAAAGGAAGGAAATAAATAAATATAATTAAATATATTAAAATAAACAAAAGAAGAGGCACTTTTGTTGCACTTGTTCTAATGGACCCAGGGTTGAAATGAATCAAATGTGGCATAAAGACTTCTAAAACATGACGAGACAGCAGATACCCAGGAATAACAAAGCAAAAGATGAATAGAGTATGGAAAGATCCAAGAGGTACAATGTTCTCTTGGATGTTTTGACCGTTTGATGTCATTTCAGAGGGTTTTTGATGCTAGACAATACAAAATAAAAAAATGGCGACACTGTAACAGACAGCACATCAAGAATTATGCCAGATGGTGGTCCAACCTGTCTACATGATCCTCTTAGTTGGATATCAAGGCTGAAGTGGCCTAAACCTGTGCTGGTGTACGGTGTGTTCTAGCCATTGGAGTACAGTCCCCACAATTACAAACCTGACTTAACCCTTACAACACAAGCGGCACAGATCCATGCCAGCAGCCAGCAAATGGTATATTGTCGTCAAAAAGCAAAACAACTCCTCATATGGAAGTTCTCCCAGTTTGTGTTGTTGTTTGAGATGTCAGATGTCATGTGAGCTTTGTTTGGTATTTCTGTGTCATGTAGAACCAAAGCTATTGTCATGTCAAAAAAACATGTAATAATAATAATAACTGTTACTGTTTTTTGCAAAAACAGCATCACACGCGAATGAACATGAACAAAAATGAACATTTTTTTAATTTTTAAGTCTTAGAAATAAAAAATAGAACCAGGGAGAACGTTCAGGATAGTCTCCGCCCACAAGTTGGGGTCTGAAGTGCGGCCGAGTGGCGACACGCCGAGAGAAACAGCAGAATGTGTGAGAGGTGGTAGAATGTTTTACACATCTTATATTTGTTGAAATCAGATTTTACTGATACACTCTAAGTTAATGAATGTGCCCCTTCTAAGTGATGCTGTCCTTAAATCACAAATTCAACTTCCAGTACAGATGCTATAATGTGCAGCACTCTCCATAGACATATCCAAGTGGGGTCACCACCTGTCTGTGATTTTCCTGGACTGCCCTGGATTTGGTTTGCCTATTCGAAGAAAAAATGAATTAAAAACCCATCCCTGGACATAAATTGTCCCAGAATTTAAGCATTCTCCTGTGTTAGCATTTCTGTGTTAGCGAGTCGAAACAACTTATTTTTATACATTACAACCAACTGCAGACAAAAACATTAGTTTGATTGGTTCAGATTACTGTCAGTACAAGAAAAAATGTTTTAGAAAGGTGCACTGCTGGTTAATCCATACGCCCCATTGTAATGATGATTTAAAGACTTGTAGTTATTACTTTCAGTTTCTATGGTAATTCTTCATGCATCAATTCACCAGCCCAAAAATCTATTCCAAAGCAGTTTGGCAAAGTAGTTTGTCAAAACCCCAGTTGGGAAGGGTGTTTTCTCTTCTTTAAACCAGCAAATGTAATTCTAGAGACCACCTCTGCTCTTGGACTCTCCCCTTCACACTCCCTGACTCCCTTGCACTGCATATTATATTGTTCAAACAGGCCTCTGAGGGGCTTTTCAGAACAAAACTAGATGAATTATGGAGACAGATGGCAGTCAGCTAATCTTGATTGATTGTGCAACTCTTGCTGAATCCTGAAAATCTGAAGTTAAAACATAGCGAGAAGTTTTTTCCTCCCAAACTGGTGAAAAGCAGCAAGTCAGCTGCTCCAGGAAGCTTAAAAGACAGCAGTCAGGAGTTTGAAATAGCTTTGCCCACTCATGCACAACAACCTCACGCAATCTAGGTATTTACAAAATCAATCCTGGGCAAACTCTGAGCCAGCAGTACTGGAGGTGACCTTGGTGCCCATGTATGTTCATCCAGCTTCCGCTTGGCTCTAAAAGCCCTGAAGGTTCATGAAAGGTTATAGCACTTTGCTGAATAATGAATTCAGTCGAATAAAAATTAATCTCTGCTTTTAACATTTAACCCAAGACCAAAGACTCAGAGAATCCGGAATCCAGCAATGTCTTGTTAAACAGAGAAAAAGCCAAGGATGCGCTTATTTGATGCTGCAAAGGGTAAAAGCATCTTGGGCCAAACGCTGCCTCTGCAGGATCGGGGGAAAGTGCTTTTGCCTGTGGTTACGCGTCACGCAGCAGGACTGTCACCATATGATACATTGTGTACATTGTGAGTGATAGATTTCTCTCATTTTAAAGTCAATGCCAGAAAGCTTTAACACGCCACAGCCAATTTATGACCGCCTGCTGAAGTTATGATGACTGTCCCTATAGCCAGAGCCATAGCTTTTAATCTTCTACTCTTCACTCCACTCTCTGTCTTCTTGCCCACCCTCCCATCCACCCCCACCAACTCCCCTCCACCACATCTCTAGGGAGCCTGAGCTCTGAAATATGTCAGTCATGCATGGCCTAACTGCCTTCTAAGCACAGACCCTGCTTTCTCTTTAAAGGGCCCAAAGCACTGAAAACAGAATCTTCCTTGCCAAGATGCTTTATGTAAACATTGTTTTAAAATGGACCAGTAATGGACCAGTACTTATGGTTCATAATGAGTTGGACAACAGCTACTGAAAACTGACACTTAACTGGAATTGAATTGAAGTTTCAAGAGGTGGAATTCAATTGAATGCAACTCCATATATATATATAATTATTTTTCTTATTGCACAGGACAGTTAGCAGCATAGAAAAACCACAATGAGGAAGTGTAGAATTATAACCCTGACTGGTTCTTGGGGTGTCTGTACTGGCAATAAACAGGGTTACTGTAAAGTGCAGGTGCTAATTGAGAGTCCAGAGAGTAGTATGAGTGTAAAACAGTATAAAAAGTATAGACATTTTAAACAGTATAAATAGTATTAAGTGAGGTAGTTCACTGTGCTGGTCAACCAGGAACTAGACCTTTATATGAATTTTTGTGCGTTTGTGTGTTCAGGGCCCTGATGGTGTGTGGTATTAGCCAGTAGAAGGGAGAAGAGTCAGTGTAGTGGGTGGAAACAGTCTTTCACAATAATACTGGCTCTGTTAAAGCAGTGGGTTTGGAAAATGTCCTTCAGGGGGGACAGGGGAACACCGATAACCTTCACTCTCACTATCCGCTGCAGTGTGTTACAGTCAGAAACAGTGCAGTTCTTGTACCAGACAGTTATGCAACTGGAGAGGAGACTTTTGATGGTGCTTCTATAGAATGTGGTGAGGATTGGTGAGGGGAGACTCACTCTCCGTAGAAAGTGCAGGTGCTGTCTGGCCCTCTTAGCTATGGAGGTGAAGTTGAGGGTCCAAGAGAGGTCTTCTGTGATGTGCATGCCCAGGAACTTGGTGTTTTTGACCCGCTCTACAGCAGCACTGTTGATGGTGAGAGGTGGGTGAGCAGGGCTGGATTTCCCGAAGTCAGTTATCATCTCCTTTGTCTCGTTGACATTGAGAAAGATACTATTGTCCTTACACCAGGCAGCCAGTTGTGTCACCTCCTCTGTGTAGGCTGAGACGTCATTGTTTCTGATGAGACCCACCACCATCGTGTCATCTGCAAATTTGATGATGTGATTGGAGCTGGACTCTGCTGAGCAGTCATGGGTCAGGAGTGTGAAGAGCAGAGGGCTGAGGACTGCTGGTTCTCCTGGTGTTCCTGGTTCTCCAGGGTGATGGTGCTGGAGATGTTGGTGCCAATATGGACTGACTGAGGTCTTTCAGTCAGAAAGTCTAAACTCCAGTTCACCAGCGGGGAGCTGAGGCCCAGCCTGCTCAGCTTGATGGTGTTGAACACTGAGCTGAAGTCAGTGAACATCCTAACGTGGGTGTTTCTCTTAGCCAGGTGAGTTGAGTGCCGTGGATATGGCATCGTCTGTGGACCGCTGCTGTTGTTCGGCAACTCAACGCGTCAGCTCCTCCACAGATTTTCTATAGGATTGAGGTCTGGAGACTGGCTAGGCCACTCCAGGACCTTCATGTGCTGCTTCTTCAGCCACTCCTTTGCTACCTTTGCAGTATGTTTGGGGTCATTGTGATGCTGGAAGACCATCCACAACCCATCTTCAGTGTTCTGGCCGAGGGAAGGAGGTTTTCATCGAAGATTTTACGGTACATAGCCCCATCAGTTGGCCCCTCAATGCGATGAAGTCATCCTGAACCCTTAGAAAAAAACCATCCCCAAGCATAATGTTTCCACCTCCATTCTTGACTGTGGTGTTCTTCGGGTCATACTCAGAATTTCTCTTCCTCCTAACATGGAGGGTAGAGTTGATGCCAAAGAGCTCGATTTTGGTCTCATCTGACCACAGCACTCCCAAACCTTCTCTGAATCATTTAGATGCTCAATGGCAAACTTATGACTGACTGTACATGTGCCTTCTTGAGCAGGGGGACCTTCAGGCACTGCAAGATTTCAGTCCATTATGATGTAGTGTGTTACCTAAAGTGTTCTTAGTGACTGTGGTCCCAACTGCCTTCAGCTCATTAACAAGCTCCTCCCGTGTAGTTCTGGGCTGATCCCTCACCTTTCTCATGATCGTCCTCACTTCATGAGGCAAGATACTGCATGGAGCTCCAGACTGAGGGCAACTGATGGTCATTTTATATTTCTTCTATTTCTGCACCAACAGCTGTCACCTCATCACCAAGCTTCTTGCTGATGGTCTTATAATCCATTCCAGCCTTGTGCAGGTCTACAGTGTGGTCCCTGACGTTCTTTAACAGCTCTTTGGTCTTGTCCATGGTGGTGGAGATGTTGGACTGGAAGAAACTGATTCTGTGGACAGGTGTGCTTTATACACGTAACCAGTTAAGATCAGGAGTATCTGTAATTGATAGATTCATTGTAATCTGTGTGCAACATGGACTGTGAGAGCCAGAAGAGAGGCATCGCTGTCTCACAGAGGAGGTGGTGGTTTGTAGTCAGCGATAGCTTGGATGCCCCAAGGCTGACAGTTCACTGCCATAAACTCCACATTAAAGGAACAGTGTCTGTAGACTACCTTGACATTTTCGTCTTAAGGTGTCCTAATGTTGGTCTTAATGGGTGCACTGGCCCTGATTGTCCCACTAAGTTTGTTTTTAACTAACAGTTAGGTGTTGATCCTAATAATCATGTCCTCTGGGTCAGAATGAACATTATGAGAATAATGAGAGTCGCAGTCATACTGAAATAAACCACCTCATGCATATAACCAGAAAAGTGGAAGAAACATGGAGAAACATGGAAACAGTGTAAAGACATGAGGGTCGAGGTCGCTTTAGTGGTGTGAGGACCAGAGGTACATGTATGTGATGTGATCTTTAAGCAAAATAACTACACATTGGTGTAGAAAAGGCCAGTTAAAAAGGCCAGTTAAAATGTACCATAAAATGTGCTACACCTTATTCCTTTAGTTGTGTAGTTGTTTGCATGAGCAACCTATAATGAAGAAAGAATGACTGCAAGTTTCAAATCAGTGGCTTTTCAGATTAACTCCCTAAAAGCCAATTGGAGGGTGCGATGTTTTATGCAGTAGCTCTTTTGATCAGACAGAGATTAAACACAGACCTAGAAACAAGCCCAGCATTTTAAATACCATGTCCATCGAGATGTTAACTGTGGTCACTGCAGTGACTGAAAGGTTCGGGGTTAGGATGCACTATAAGAGCTGTACAAGAAAGATGTGAGAATTTAATAGGAGCTGTGGAGGGACAGCACATAAAGGTGGAGGGGTGTCAAGAGTAAGGGAAAGAGGGGATGGGGCACAGACAATGGAGGCTTCTTTAAGTAGATTAACCCTCTAAAAGCTAATGGAAGGGTGATGGCCAGAAAGCTTAGACAATACTTAGTCTGGCTGTGGGCCACATGTGGTTGAGAATGTCACTGGTGGTCTGAGGGACGTTCGACCGACAAATACATCACAGGATGGAAAAAAAATGTGGTATGAATTCCCATTCTCATTCACTTTAACGGTGTAAGACAAGCGTCTTGAAAGCATCTTTCATTTTTACTTTTCTAATACACTGAGAGGAACATGCAACAGAGGACCACTTCAACATGATTACAATACAAAATCCATTTATTAGCAGTCTCAAAAACAGGATCTTACATCAAAAAATAACTCTGTCTTCAACCTGAATGAATGAAATTACTGAGACAGGTCCCTGCACTACTAGTATAATGGCATATTAAAATGAAACATTAGGACATGAAAGTGCCATGAGCCACGGCCAGTCTGGACCAGCATAAGCGGACCATCACCAACCTGCACTCGTAACACTAATAACGTCATGCAATACTCACAGGCAGAGGCGTCGTTAGGATTTTAGTGGCTACAGTTTTGATTTGTCGAGGGAGAGGTTGGCTGTGTGTTGCCACGTCTCCATAAAAGAATGACAGACAATTGTGATTATATCTGTTGCTACTGGCCATTTTCAGTGACTATTTTTGTGATCTGGGGGTATTCATGCTCCGGTTGCCCAGGCCTAACGATGCCCCTGCTTGGAATGTTTATGGTGGTTCACACCGGGTAGCTATGTACAAAAAGCTCAAATAATATCCAAAGTAATAGCATTCCCTCCTTCAAATCAAGTTAAATACTGTGTCAAGCAATAGCAAAATATCCAGAATAAATTACTTACTCCAAACATAGGTTTAAATCAGTGTAGAATTGCATGTCGTATGTACATCATGATGCTGGCATACCCAGCAGTGGTTCTGGTAACTTATTCAATACAATATTCTTAGTAGAATTATGGACATTTCAGTCGACTCTACACAAAGAACATTAAAAAAACCCCTTTTTAAACTTCTCCATTATGAACCAGAGCAGGGAATTCAACTCCATTCTGCTCTTTCCCTCACCTGGTGAGCGATGTGAACATGTCGGTGAATCTCTTGTGCACGTTAAACCAAACACAGAGCTGTCTAGAACCTTCTACTGCACAGTTTAAGACAACGCGGTAAATCAGTGCAATGTTTTTGCCGGCTGGTTTGGCTGTGCTCATGGCAGACGTCACAACTTCCATAACTGCTCCCTATAGCTGCTCCAAGCAGTTTACTAACAAATTAGAAACAAATTTTTAATTACCATCAGTATTTTAGTTAGTTGACAACAGCAATCATCTCCCGCCAGAGCTCCCCCAACAAACAGGTCTGAAGCTCTGAGCTCCCCCTGAGTATCGCTCCACCAACAGGAATACTCATGAAACTTGTCCTGCCTTCAATCCTGCCTTTTATTGTACACTTTGCAGTTTAAAGTGATCACGCATGCTTTCAGACATCTCTGCTCTTTTAGGGTCAATGGTGCATTTGCGCTCTGAGTTGAGATGAAGATGTCTGACCTAAACCAGCTATGACTTATTTAATATTTTACCATATAAGTAACAATCACTGTCATTTTAAAACACTTTGCTGATAAAGTGCAGTTCTATTTTGTCGTTTGGAAAAAGATGATGCTGAATACTAAATAAGGAACTGAATACCAATATAATGAATATTCAAATATTCAAATGATCTGAGCCAGCCCTACTACAGTTAACAAACTGTGTTTTAATGAATGTTATTTGAATGTACTTTGAATGTCTGATGAACTACTCTAAAAACTGCATTATGGACTAACCTGTTTGGCACACTAAGTGGAATTTTCCAATAAAACTTGGCTAAAGGTTACAAAAAAGTGAATATCACTCAACATCAGTACATATGGAATGTTACATAAAGTGAGGAAGACTCACGGTCGCGGTCTTTGCTTTTGCACTGCGGATAGAGCAACGACTGAATGAACGTTTTAATTTGTGTACTTTTAAAGGAGTGAATAAATTAGGCACTATCTATACAATCTATTAACTGCCTTCAGGAGTGGTGGCCCACAATGAGTTCTAGAAATAAAATAATTTAAATATATTTTAATGTTTTAAAACTTGAGTCTATCTATAACTCCTTTGTCCTGAATGTGCAAGATGTTTTTCTCCTCTGCGTTTAACAAGAGAACAGAATGTTTCCTTGTTTTGGAAAGATGGTGCATATCTACCACACCGAGGCGATCAGTCTCTCTCCATGTCATCCACCACGCTGTCGTGGGATCTGTCAAGGGCAAACAGATTCTCCAGAGCAGATTCTTCTGGAATGCTCATCACTGACCACGTTCCATTTTCCCTGGCAAATACTCACAGCTGCCATAATCGCCCAGTCTCCGGACTCCGAGACGCTGACTCTGAGGATTAGAAAGTCAGCCTGGCTTTTGTTCCTGGGAAGAAAATCTATAGGTCAGAGTATGCGGTTCCCACATAGTGTGAAGCGGTCAATCTCCAGCAGGTCTTTCTTTTCAGCCCGGTGTTTGAGTTCAGGAGACTGAGGCTTCTCGCTGCTGCCCTCCGCTGGTTTGGGCAGGCTCTCCGGAGGAGGCTCGCAGGTTTCCTTGGATACAGGAGGAGGGTCTGGAAGAAGTGGCCCTGATGCTCGTGGAGCAGGTTGCTTGGTGATGAAGGGGGGCGGCCGCTGCACATTCGGCTCACCTAGAACAGACAGAGAGAGAAACAGAGAGCATGATGAAGAACAAAGCTGTTAAAATGCATTGGAATGCATTAGTCTAAAGACGCTGATTCAACTAAAGGGGGCATTTGGCAGACGCTCTTATCCAGAGTGACTTACAATTGTTAGTTACAGGGACAGTCGGAACTGAAGGAAAGGTGGAGGCCGCAAAATATAGAGAAATTCTTGAGGGAAATCTGTCTTCCAGAGATTTGAGACTGGGACAGAAGTTCAATGGACTATGACTCTAAACACAGTGCTAAAGCAACACTCCAGTGGTTTAAAGATAAACAGGTAAATGTCCTGGAATGGACCAGTCAAAGTCCAGACATCAAACCATATGAGAATCTCTGGGATGATTTAAAGATTGCTGTACACAAGCGGCGTCCATTCAACTTGAAGGAGCTGGAGCAGTTTTGCCATGAAGAATGGGTAAAAACACCAGAGTCTAGATGTGCCAAGCCTGTGGAGATGTATGCAAAGAGACTTGTTGCTGTAATCGCTGCAAAAGGTGGTTGTATTGATTCTGAGAGGGCGTGAATAGTTACGCACATTCAGGTTTACTTTTTTTTGTCTTATTTTTTTGTTTGTTTCATAATAAAAAAAAAATATTTGCATCTGCAAAGTGGTTGCTGTCTTGTGTAAAATAAAAGATACAAACCCCACCATAACTTCCAGGTTGTAAGGCGAATAAGGTAGAGAGAATGGGGGGGGTGAATACTTTTGCAAGGCACTGTATATTGTGTATATACAGCCATGGAAAAAAAAAATATATATATATATTCCTGGTTATTGCTTTTGTAGTGTGTGGAAGTGTGTCTGTGTAAAATGTGCAGGTCACTACTGTTTTACACACTACTGATCACACTTGATTCAACATTTCAAACAAAAAAACGTTTGGAGAAAATGTAAAAATAATACACACAAATAATTTATTATAAACTGGAAATGTTAAACTACACAAACACATTATTTTACAACTGCAACAATTAAAATAGTGATCTTAAGTGCATTGTGTGTGCATGTGTGAGCTGACACTGTAATAGTTCATTAAAGAATATCAACCTGTGCATTTTACACACATAGCCGCAAATTGTACAAACAGTGAACAGAAAAAAAAGGAAAAGTGGTCTCTTATTTTTTTCCATTGCTGTATTATTAAACACAGCCAAGAACACAAATGCTGTCACACAAACATCTGAAAATTGGTAGAAAGTGCATATGGGCAAACTCAGGTGCAGTAAACCACTCACCCGCCCCCTGAATCCAAGCTACATGCACCAATCAGGTTAGTCCATAGGATGTGATTTAGCAAGGAGTGGCCAGTAATAGCCAGCAGTACCTGAGGGAGGGGGAGATGTGGTTTTGCTGGGTTTGCTGGGGGTCTTTTGTGGTGTTGGACTGGTAGGTTTACCAAACAGCTTCCCTTCCATGTTAGCCTCTTTCACATAGTGACAGGATTTCCCCAGCAGAACTATACTGTTCAACACTTTGAGTGTTATCATTCTGTACACAAAGAGAAAGAAACTGTTAGTTTACACTGTATCACTAAAAATACACATCAGCAACATTAACACCAACAATATGAGGGAGGCTGTCCTCACCGGGATATTTCTGTCTGTCAGATAGTGTTGATATTAGCTGCTGGCTTGTACTACAGAGACATTTTTGCCTTATTACAGTTAGATTTGGAAAATTTGGAAAAGCTTATTTTCAATGCAAAACGACAGCATATAACTAAGGATACAGTCATGGTCTGAAGCAACAGTCCTCTATTTGTTTTGTTTACCTATAAAATCCAATAAAGTAACAGTCATGTGTGATCACCCCACAGCACAGGGTGTGAACAGTGCAAGATTTTTTCTCTGTATTTAACCCATTCACCAAGTGAAGCAGGGGGCTGCCACTAATGAGGGGCGTCTGGGGAGCAGCGTGTGGAGACAGTACCTTGCTCAAGGGTACTTTAGTAGTGACACTAGCAGTACTGGGATTCGAACCCACAACCTTCTGATTGCAGGGGCAACTCCCTAACCACCAGGCCACCAGCTCCTCAGATAGTGCCTTATTTTACCAAGAGAATTTAGTTAGGAATGAGTTCTTAGATCCAAATAGAATCTGACAGCAGGGATTCATTTCTAGAGTCTTTCATAAAATGTATTCAAAAGATAACAGTATCGTTTTTGTGCACCACCATGGCTTGGTTCTTCAACACCTTGTATTCACTGAACTCAATGGCAAGCGGTGCATTCCTGACGGAGACAAAAATGTCGAAATAGTACCATTCGGGACAGGAGGCCGAGAACAGACTAGAACACAGAGAGTGTGGTCGCGCTGTGGGGTGTGAATTACCCTAGGTAGAAGAGCAGCAGACAGACAGACGAGAGAGCTCCTTGGATCTTCACTGAGCTCATCACCACTCGGATCAGCTGGAAGAGAGACAGACAGATTGCGTAATCACACATTTGTACCTAAGCCCTCTGATAACATAAATGAGTCACACGTTCAGATGCCAAATGCTGCCATCACCACACATGAACTTTAAAACCCTCTTTTTCATTAAACCAATTACATTGTGGTTAGAAACAAGAAAGAAGTGGCTCACCAAGACAGCCAGAGGCAGAGGGATGAAGCCCATTCGTCTGGCCACAGAGTCGCTGTAGTCTGTGTAGGCCTGTCCAGATGAAACCACATACAGGAATTACCAATAGAAGTGCTACTGTATGTGCTCTCCTCAACTCAAATGTTTTTCGTAGAAACAATAAACAACAGATCTTAGATGTTTTATTGACTACGTTTTAAGAAATACTAGTTAATTTTTGTTTCTAAAATGATGGGTAATCAGTACATTTAATGTACATTTACAGTATCTGTCAGTGCAATCAGTAGCAGTAGTACTTGGTATCACTGCTATCAGGTTGTCACTCACATTCTGCTGTCGGCTGCTGACGAGCTCAAAGGCCAAGCTAGCTTTGTATTCGCTGTACACCTACAGACAGCAAACAAGGGGGGAAATGGGTACGACCTCCTGTTACTATGATCTCAGCACAGTGATCTTTAATTAGAATATGAGTGCAAAGATAATCTTCTTCATACTCTGAGATTAAGCTTGTTGAAATAAGCACAAGATTTCAAATTGACTTGAGCTGTTCTACTCCATTAATCTTTCCTCCGAGTACTCACATCTGCAGTGATGTCGTTGAATTTGGTGATGAACGCATGCTTGATGATGTCCACGGCGACCTCAGAGGCCACCACCATGAAGACATCCGGCAGCAGCACCCACAGGTGATCTAAAACCGGCACCAACAAATCATCAAGATTTACCTCACACTCATACAGAACAGACAAGTTTGGACACACTCGACTGAATGTGTTTAAAGGTTTTGACCAAAAGTCTTATGCTTACAGGCCTGAATTTAATTAATGCCATATGAAAAAAAAATACAAAACAAGCAGTATGTTTCATATTGCTAAGGAGGACCAAAGACCAACCAACTTTTTCCATACAGTAAAGTGAAATTAATGCTGTGTAAAAATTTTACTGCAAAACACACAATATATAAAAAAAAAAAAAAAAATTTATATA
>JBBPCY010000032.1:12583046-12597378 GCA_037974405.1 Brachyalestes nurse | reverse complement strand
TTTTGGTCTGTGCTGTGTTTGGAGGTGTGTGTGTGAGTTTGTGTGTGTGTGTGTGTGTGTGTGTGTGTGTGTGTGTGTGTGTGTGTGTGTAAAATCAGCCAATGGAGTGCCATCACAAAAATAGTAATTCCTGTGTGTGTGTGTGTGTGTGTCTGTTTTCTCTCTACTAGCTAATGCCACCATGCCCACGCAGTCGCGCTACAGGATCATTGTCCAGCGAGCGTCCGGCGGAGGGCAGGAGTGTCCAGACACGCTGTTTGAGGAGCGAGAGTGTGAAGCCCTCCCCATGTGTCCCACCTACAGGTCACTTTCAAACACACTTCACCTGAGCACTTGAACTCAGTCCTCTGGGTTTACGGAGCGAATCCCGGCAGTCACAGCTCCTCCGACACGAAGACAATGAGCTTCACGTTAATTATAATCGAGCCAATAATATCCAGCAAGAGCTCTAATTAATTTTTTAAGCAGTCGGAGGTGTAATTAGAAGCACCAGGCTGCGTACACTGTATGCATATTTGACTTTGTGTGAATATTTACACGTTCGCATGTCGCACAAACATTTCAGGCTCTTTTCTATTTGCATGCTAAACACCTGCAGTGTGAAACAAGGTATTAGTGCTTTGGCTGCTGGCAACAGTTCAGATGTTTTTTCAAGAGACACAAGCGGCTGCTGTGAATCTGTTGTTTTTCTCCCAGGTGGAGGACGCACAAATGGCATCCATGCGCGCTGGTGCCAGACTCGGTTCGGCAGGGGGCGACTGGAGCGGGGGAATCCTGTGGAAGAGGCCTGGAGACAAGAAGTAAGAAATTAAATACAGAAAGCAAATGCGTGAATGCATAATACGTTGCACTCACTGGCCAGTTTATTGGAACCATGTCCTTTTTGCTTCCACTCAGTAGCTACTTTATTAGAAACACCTTATGCCTCCATTTTCTGGCCATTGTATCAGAAACTGCACCTGTTCCTTTTTTACCTGCCCATGGCCACCATCAGTGCTCCCATCAGGATCATGATCCCGGTGGGCTGTTTAGTCTTTAAGTTGCTCTGAGGTCAGCTGTGAACTGATGATGTCACTGCAGATTTGGTAGTTTAGTCAAGCTTTTCTGCACGTTCCTCTCCTACAGTACCAGGACTTTACTATTTCAACATTGAATATTACGTTGAGATACCATTCATTTATCCATCCATCTATCTATCATCCACCCATCCATCCATCTATGCATCTGTCCAGCCATCCCTCTGTCCCTTCATTCATACAACATCCTTCCCTCCATCCATTCACCCACCCACCCATCCATCCATCCATTCACTCTTCTATCCATCTACCCATTCATATACCCACCCACCAATCCATCTATTCATCCATCAATCCACCCCTCCATTGGATGCTCCATCCATTCATTCTTCCATCCATCCATCCATCCATCCTTCCACCCACTCATCCATCCATCCATCCATCCATCTATCCATGCATAGATCACCAGTATCAGGATATTTTCTGCCGAGTGTACCACAGATTTCACCCATCCACCCACCCATCCATCCATCCATCTATCCATCCATCCATTCACTCATCCACCCATCATGTTGTAGCAGTTAGGGGTATGGTGTGAGTAATAATCCAAATTTACTACAACCCAAGTGATGCCTGTAAATGACAACACCCAAATTGGAAAAGTAAAAAAATATTTAAAATCCGCAAAAGAGTGAATGCACACAACCCTCCACTGCACAGTACTGTAAATATTAATTTAAAATATTAAAATGTAAAATATTAAACAGTCATTACCACCAGCCTGAAAGAGCACATACACTTAAAACAGAATTAAATATAAAAATCATATTACCTACAGAATTTGTGGCTGGCCTGTTGTACTACTGCATTTACTGGTTTAAGTGCTTCCTGTCTCGCATTACAGTTACAGCAGATAACAATATCAAACCAAGACAACACATACCTCATGTCTGTGTACAGCAACATGCCACATCTCACCTCTAACCAGGTGCCCAGTGACTAGAAAGCCCCAAACAATCCTTTAGCTGCCTACTGCTGTGCCTATGTCTTAAAGAGCTAGTGGTTGGGCCAAATTACATCCAGCTGTCCGCCTTATTTACCAGTCCCTGAGGTAGTACCCCTGCTTACAATCCACCCACCCATCCATCCAGCCAGGATGGTGGGTGGAGTCCCTACATTCACAGGGTGAAATGTAAGAAAGTCCCTGGACAGTCCAAACCGAAACATGTAACAAATAAGTTAAACTATAAAAATAAAAATTACCAAAGTCCGGCCCTACGTAGCGCGTTTCAAGACTCGTGTCGACGAACCCGAGTGAGTCTCTGGTGCAGGTAACGCCCTGATGTTTGAATGGCTGTGGGCTGATTTACACACACATTCGTGCTCGCTGTCACGCTTATAAATCTCGAGTGAAGTGCGTCCACGAGCTCCTCGGCCTGACAGATACGGTCCACGGCGGCGATAAATAAACAAGGACATTGGAGAGGCGTTTAATGGCCCTTTGACCCTCGGCGACGTCCGCGGCAACAGATTTACAGCACAGTTTCAGTGAATCACTGCCTCCACTCACATTCAAACCTACAGGCGTTTATTTCCAGACCCTGCCGCATCTCATTAACGAGTCATTATCTCAATATTCCGCTCACATTCAGCGGCCTCTCTTAACCCCGGCGACTGTACTACAATATCTAACGTGTAGAAAATACATTTCTAATAGATTCATTTCATTAATTAGTGAACAGTTTCTCCAGACTTACAACAGACATGTCTAGAAATATGTCGAATCCCCATATAATAATCTTAAAATCATCATTAGCCATATTGCCCATATTTGAGATTTGTAGATGCCTGCTATCCTGTGATTAATTGGGTCAGTATGGAAAACATTCTGTGAGGATTTGATTGCATTCCACCACCAGAGCATTCGTGAGGGCAGGTATAGATGTTGGAACACATTGCTGTGAGGATTTTACTGCATTCAGCCACAAGTGGATTACTGAGGTTAAGCACTGATATGTTGAATGAGCCAGAGCTCTGAAGGACGTTTTGGGAATCCAAGTGTGGAGAGTGTTGCATTAGTCAATGCTGCAGGTACAGCAGATAACACGTGTGGATACAATTCTTTTTGTCTTTGTCTTTGGACACAAAGTCTCTGTTTTTAAGGTGCCAAAAGGTCTCCATCAATGATCACACCAAGGTTTTTTACATCTTAAGTGCTCTAGATTGGGCACTGAGAAATGATCTTTGCGCTTTATTTTCAAACAAGATCGTCTCTATTTTGTCTTTATTTAATTGCAAAAAGGTATCATATATTCGGTTATGTACTTTATCGAGGCACCGACACAATTTCACTTGGTGAAAGAACTGACAGATCTGAGTGTCATCTGCATAGTTATGATAGGACACATTGTTCTCTTTCAGAATTTGACCCAGAGGAAGCATGTACAGGTTGAACAGGACCGGTCCAAAAATGGACCCTTGAGGCACTCCATATGGCATGCCTGTGTGTGTGTGTCTGTGCGTGTGAACTAGCTTTCGCCATGTGAAGAGGGTGAGGTGTTAATGTTCTGATTGATGTTCTGCTGGAGAACCTTGGGTCCTGCATTCATGTGACACCTAAACTCTGCAGACCTTCAGCCCTTCATGGAGACGCTGTTCCTAATGGCACTTCCTCTTTCAGCAGGATGACCCCCTCACACTGCATACACTGTGCAGGAAACGTTTGAGGAACATTACAAAGAGTTCAAGGTGCCTCCAGATTCACCAGATCTCAATCGCATGAAGCTTCTGTGGAGTCTGATCCATGGAGGCCCCACCTCACAGCTTACAGGATTTAAAATATCTGCTGCTGCAGAACCACAGACCTTCAGTTCTTGTGGAGTCCAGAACTCGACAGGTCAGACCTGATTTGGTGGACCTACAGAATATTAGGCAGGAGGTTTTAATGTTGTGGCTGATCGGTGTAGTCAGTGCCTTTCTATGGCGATTATACAAGCTGTGTGTGCAGCAACTGAACAGCAGTGTCAGTGAAGGGGGCACCTTAAAGTAGATGTTAAGATATTAATTAAATAAATACAAATGTAGACCTTGAGGATAAAGAACAAAAGTAGCTTAAACCATATTGACTCATAACATCAGTCTGGCAGCATACAAATCATAAATAAAAGCTCTTCCAACCATAGAAATTTCCATTTGTGTTGTGAGTGCAGTAATTTTTTTAGTGCCAATGGCTGTTTCTTGACCGTTATGACTGATGACAGCTTTAAAATACATAATCAAACGGTCTCAAATGTGTTTTCAAATGTGTTTTGCTGAATTAATGGAAATATGATATTCTGTCCACAGTCTGAACACACATTGACTGTGTCTGTTCTGCAGAAAAAACACCTTCCGTGTCCTTGAGGAAGGACGTTGCGCTTTAGCTCAGAGGGGGAAAGAAGTGGGTGTTTTTTTTTTAAATAATTTAATAAAATAAAGATGTTTGACTCTGAAAGGGTTGATTTAAAAGGAAAAAAAAGACATTTCAATCACCCCATCGTTCATTCACATCTGTATGGGAATGAAATTGGAGCTCAAACATGACCAGGCCTTGCTCAGCCTATCTACTCCTGCAAAATACAAAAGATGGTTTTAACTTTTACACTTACAGCATTTTGGGAGAAGCTCTTCTCGAGAGTGATGTTCATGGGTTCTATGTAGTCTACAAGAAAACAAGTCATACCAGTAAAGACTTAAAATTAAAAGTTTTGGACTAAAAAGATGGATTTAGTCCTCCACCAGAACCTTCTCAGATCACACAGAGAGGAACCACCAGAACCTTCTCGGATCACACAGAGAGGAACCACCAGAACCCTCTCAGATCACACAGAGAGGAACCACCAGATCCTTCTCAGATCACACAGAGAGGAACCACCAGAACCTTCTTAGATCACACACAGAGAGGAACCACCAGATCATTTTGAGGTTGTTTGTGTTAAGTTAGTTCATGAGATGTTCTCCTCAGAGCCTAGATCTTCTCCTGACAGCTCTGTTTGAAGACAGTGAGGGTCTCAGCAGTTCTAATGTTTTAGGGAATTTCACCATCAAACATAAAAAGTCTGCAGTTCTTGGACCTTTGAGGTGGGCGGAGTCAGGCTATGACTGATGTTCTAAGAGGCAGGAGCTGTAAACCGTGGTCTGATTAGTGATTGGTCAGAAGGAGCTGGACCAGTTCTGGCTCTGTAGACAAGCGTTAGAATTTTAAATCTAATGGAGAACCACAGGAACCTCAAGGAAGGTCTGCAGTACTGGAGTGGTGGTGTATTGAAGACCAGACAATCTGGATCATCTGCAGAGGCCTGGGGATCTTCAGAGGAGCAGTAGTCCAGTCTTGAGATGACGAGTGACTGAGTGGATGAGTATCTGAGTGGCGTTAGTGGTGAGGAATGGACGGATTTCTTGAGGTTATAAAGAAGGTCCTGCAAATCCAGGTGAGACTGTAAATGTGAGATGAAAATGATCTTAATCTAAGAGAACATCTAGATTTTGTGTCTTTTGTGTGAGAGCGATAACAGCAAGTGATGACCAGGTCAGGATCTAGCTCCTGGGATCTATTGGAGTTCTGTTTTGCTAGGATCTGGATTCAGAGGATTATTTATATTACTAAGTTATTAGGAACTCAAATTGAAGGGCTGAAAATGTTCTGCTGGATAAATTGGTGTTTTGCACACCTGTGTTTACTGTCCACGTGTCCACTGACCGCACACCCCCTCATCATCTGTGGGTTCACTGAGGAGCTCATTTACAGTATTTTTAGTAAATATTAAGTGGGTAACATGTAAATGTAGGAAATCACAGTGTATGCCAAAGCCTTTGACTGGTAGTGTATATTTAACATCAGCCTTGGGTCACGCTCAGGGCTGTTTTCCAATGAATTGTGTTTTTCATGCATGTTTTTTATTCGCTCTCTCTCTCTCTTTCTTTCTCTGTCTCTGTCTCTCTCTGTTTATCTCTCTCTCTCTCTCTGTCTCTCTCTCTTTCTCTCTCTGTCTGTCTCTCTCTCTGTTTATCTCTCTTTCTCTCTCTCTCTGTCTCTCTCTCTCTCTGTCTCTCTCGGTTGATGTGAATAAAGAAGGGTGTTCATCTTCTATGGTTAAGCGAGAATATTGTCTCCGCATCATTTCTCTACCCATTGCCCAAAAAATAGTTACACTGAACCCCCAAAATCAGCGTTACATTATTCTTGGTAGACTGGAAAGTTGTTGAGTGAATAACTATAAATGAAAATGTGTGAAATAAAGCCAGTTTCCTTTCTAAGATGAGAGAATCTGTAACAGTGCAGGTCTGACTCCTATTAACTGGTTGTTAGTGATGCAGTCAAATTGTAGACTGTTCTTTAACTTTAAATGAACTCGTTACTGTTTCAGCTCTTAATAGCTCCTTAAATATCTAACACTCCTCTGGTGATCCATGTACACATATTGTTTCATCATTACTGACACTACTGAACATTAAAACGCCACCTATATATAAATGTTAAAATATATATGTATGACGAATAACAAAAATGACCTTTTCTGACTAATAAGTGAAGTGATTATTACACACAGTGTGAACAATGTTAATTTTTTAATCAGCATTTAACCCATTCACTAAGTGAAGCAGTGGGCAGCCAGGAACACAGCGCCCCGGGGAGCAGTACCTTACTCAAGGCTACCTCAGTGGTGCCACTAGCAGTCCTGCGATTTGAACTCACAACCTTCTGGTCACCTTCAGGGGCAACTCCTTAACCACTAGGCCACCAGCAGCCCCATAAAAAGGTACTCAAATGGTGAACACACTGTCAATTTATTTGTTAGCAAAGAATACTGAGTGTATTTTTAGTAAATATGTGTGAGTAACATGTAAGTGAGTAACATGCAAATGTAGAAAATCTAAGTGAAACCAACTTTTGATTGGTTGTGTAAGTCGAGTCAGGTAAGATTTATTTATAAAACACATTTTAAAGCAGCACGAATTGCATCAAAGGTGCTGTACAACATTTTTTTTTTACAATGACTGTAAAAATATATTATTGTATAACGCAAAAGAAGGTAATAATAATATCAGTTTGAAAGGTTGAAGCTAAACATTATTCAAAAGCAAGTGAGTAAAAATAGAGTTTTAAATGATATTTAAAGATTTCAGTATTGTCAGAGGCCCTACTTTTTAGTTTAATGAAGGCTTAATCACCTTTGCGTTTTCATTTGGAAGGAGGGATGGACAGCAACTGATTGGAAGTCACATAGAGGTGAAAAATTGTCACATAGAGGTGAAGCTAAGATAAGAAAGACCAGCAGGTGGAGCAACAGGATCACACGAAAGAGCTGAGAATCCATTAAAATTGAATTTTTTACTTGGATGAAAGTGAGCCGAGTTTTTGAACCTGGAAAAAAGCTGTGAACATGATGACTGGCTACACGTAAGTTTAATATAGTCTTCAGAACATGTCACCAAGTTTCCTTCTTAAGCATTCTATGCAAATGTAGAGCATTTGAGATGAAAACACTGAGATGAAAAATAAATGAGTCCCGTTTTAAGAGCTGACACCAGTTTTGACTTTTTTAGCCTGATGTTAACAGAACACAGAGTATTACCTTTACATTTTTACATGGACGTTTTGTTAACTTTTTCATCCCATTGGCTGTCACTTAATAGCTTGTTAAATATCTAACACTTGTCTAGTGATCCACATTATAATTATTATTACAATTATAGCAGGTTATTTATGATGAACAAATATTTCCTGGCTAATAAAGGCAGTCAGAAACTTAGGCAGTTAGAAAATGCGCCAAAACATTTGACTGGTTGTGTAAGTCAAGTCTAATCAGGTTTATTTATAAACAGGCTGCACCAACGTGTTGTACAACAATGAATTTTTTTTTTTAATTTGAAGATGAAAAATCGGAAATGTGCTTAAATTATGAATCAAATAAAGTTCTACATCAGAACAATGACTAGTTGGTGCCACATGCTGACCGTGCCCATGAGATCCTCCTTACGCTACACTGGAAGAAAGAGCGAACACACCACAGCACACAGTGTGAACAGCGTGTAATTCCTCTCTGTATTTAACCCATTCACCAAGTGCAGCAGTACCTCAGAGGTGCCACTGACAGTCCTGGGATTCGAACCCACAGCCTTCTGATAACAGGGGCAACTCCATAACCACCAGGTCACAAGAGGCCTAATTATACTGCATTTTAGCAAATGTGTAGCAACAACATTCAAATACTGAGTGCACACACACACACATATATCAGTGTGTGTGTGTGTGTGTGTGTGTGTGTGTGTGTGTGTGAGAGAGAGAGACCTATGGGGTCTCTGTGTCTCTCCCACAGTCCAAACACATGCTGTCAGGTGAACTGGGGATTCTAAATTTGAATGTGTGCGAGTGTGTGTGTATGTGTGTGTGTGAGTCCCTGGAATAAGTGGTTACAAAAAATGAATAAAGGGTAACACAGATGTATCAAGATCAAGATAATAACTGTCCGAATGCTTGTTTGAAGCAAAAAAGGGTAAAATCCGAATAACACAGTAAAAGTTTTGTTACTTATGCAACACTAAAAGTAGTCATCTGATACTTTACACACATTCCAGCATCCGCCATCATTGGAAATGTAGTGTGTTATCCACTAACCTTATCATTCTGAAGCTCTAAAGTGAGAGGTGACAGGACCTAATCCAACTGATGAAATGACCCCTAAAGGAATTTGCAAGTACACGTGAATCGCTAGAACTGAACCTAATTTCTCATGAATAGAAAGTATATTATTAAAAAAAGGCCAATAATATTACAAATCCAAATGCAGCCGAAGTCCATAAAACTGAATGAATGGGAGCCTCTACAGGCTAGAAGAACACAGAGCAGGCGAGAGCGTCCTGTAAGCACGTTTTATTGGCACACAAAATGGCAAAGCATACATACAAGACTTTGGATATGACACAAAACACCTCTGCTAAATATGATACAAAGAGTGCAGAGTTCTAATAATACAAGTTTGGAACAGAAGACTTCAGAATTGGTCTCTTCCATTTTGTTGGTCTTGGAAATACATCAGAGTTATTTAGGGAAAAAAATATCGTTTCAATTGTAAAAACAATTAAAACACAAAGGAACAGACCCAGAATACGTGTCTTGGTTGGCTGTTGACCGTTCTGACCATCATCATCTTCACAATCGTCATCCTCACCATTACAGTGGTGGCGATAGGAACCAGGAGTCGCAAATATAATCACTTCACAGGTCCAGTAAAGTTCTGAGTGTCTTATGATGCTTTGTATGCATCTTTATATGAGTTTTTAAAATGTTTATGGTAAAATCATGGAACATATTTTTGCTTTACAATGCTTCGAATGTCTCCCTCCACCAGTATGAAAAAATACATTTTAGTCCAAAAATGTCTCAAATGTACTGTGAAACAATGTCTCTGGCACCAGGCTGTACATCCATTAAAATGTAATGCAATAACTTTGTGTGATGTAGTTCTTAGAGGCATTAAACGCCTCTGGGACGTCTGGTTCCTATCACCACCACTGTAAAAAAATCGAGAAAAAAGCATTTCACATCAAATCATTCTGAATAACTTTGTTTACATCTCAATGATTTAACTCATTTGGGAAAAAATCACTGGAATTCCCCTTTAAGCCATAAGTCTTGGGATATTTGCTTAAATAACATCACTTGTGCATGAGCTACTAGAGCTTAAATTGATAACCAGCCCAAAAATGAATAATTTTATGTATAATTAAACGAACTTCCCTCATTTAGGTGCACACTGCTGAGAGTGTTATCCACCACTCAGAAAAAAAAAATTCCCTCTAAAATCATCACCCACTGAAAGTCAATCAAAACAAGCTGCCATTATGGGTCGGGGTCAGCGGCCTTCAATGGGATCCAACCGAGCGGACGGCGTCTTTATTTACACAGCCACGGTCCTTCTATCAGTTTCCCCAAAGTGATGAACTGAACCCAGCATGGCCTCCGAAGTGGGAAATGAACAGAAACGCTTTACAGATTTCAAAACATCATGCAGGAACATGTTACAGCCCGGTCTGGGGGCAGGCCGTTAAAGGGATAAAGAGGTAAGATTTGGACAGATATGCTTTTCAGTATGTGCCTTCGATCAGAGAACGAGTCCCAACCTCATTGGTACAGTACAAGGAGACCACAGAATATTCACAACGTCCTTAAAAATAACACAGTTAGACCCAGAAAACAAAATAATTGTTTTTTTTTTTGTTTTTTTGGTAAAATTACAACTGTAAATTTTACACAATTTGCAGAATCCTCTCTCCCCCTCAACCGCGACCACCGTTAGTGACGAATGAATGAAAGAAACCGAAGAGGAGTGAAAATAAATGTTGATGATTATAAAGCAGAGAGAACTAAAACCATGTAACCGCGAAGGGGGTCGATCTCAGAGTTCAGTGACTCTCCAGTGAGAGGACAACCAACATCTCGTCCATGACTGGCCCTCGGCCAGCGCCGCTGGAACCTGCCGTCGTCATGGAGATGTGTTACTACCTCGGTGACCGTCTATAGTTTAAATGGGTTGCTTTAGTCTCCTAAACCATTAATGCAGGCTCCTCCTTTTCTTGGCCTCCTTCGCCCTTCCGTCCACGTTTGCTAATAAAGTCTGTTTGGCCTCCCAGTGCGACGCCCCAAGTTTGGTGTTGAAATCATCAGTCTCTGCTGGAAATGGACAATGCCTTTGAAACCATGACAGGAGAATTACATCATTGGGGTAGAAAGTGAGGTCAGAGAGAAGAAACCCTTTTGTTACCAACAAGGTGTCAGTGCCTATATTCCAGCTGCAATAAAAACGAAATCAAAAATCAAAGTCTTATAAACCTGCAGGCTTGGAACTGATCAGGGGTCATGGGGTGCAATAACACCAGTGTGATGAGAAGTCGTCCACAGACCTGCTTTTTCCATTGGCTGTGACAGAAATGGATCCAGCTATTAGGTACATCAGTCACTTTCTCCTATGCTGGGTTTACATGTAGGCACTGAAGAAAACCGTGTCTCATTCCTCACAGTGGTACATGAGTGGTACATGAACTATGTGAACGTTGCCATGGTAATGCCAATAAAATAATAGCAAATGAGTGTTCAGTGCCTGTGTCTCCAGAATAAAACATCAAGTTGAGCTCTTGACAGAACATTATTCTAACTGCTGGCCTCCTTTATGAAAAAATACTGCAGTTTTCCATGACAATACTGCAGTGGCATCAAAGGTTAAACAATTACATCAAATGCACCAAATCTCAGTAAAACGTAAAACTACTTTACTAAAGTATAACTGGAATTTTCTGTAACTTACTTCACTGAAACCGCATTATAGTGCATCATAATGTAGTGTAATTGCAGTTCATAATAACTGATATAATACCTGCCCCTGCTATAGAGGAAACAAGGAAACAACTGTTTTTCTATCATCCTAATATAAATGCAGCATTAGCATCTGAATCATGAAAAAACACTGCAAATATAGAGTCAGAATTGTGAAAGGTATAGCCTTGTCAAGTTTATTACTTCTTCCCCTGGTTCTTTTCACCTTTCATTTTCAAAGTTACACTTGTATGTGTCTAATTTTCTAATTTTTACTCTTTCAAATAACTAATGTTGGTTTGTTTATGTGGCTAATACTAATTAAGTATGAGAAAATATCCAGATTCACTTAGTGATTTATTACACTATACAGTTCACTCCTATATAGAGCAATACTCATGAGAGAGTAGTGATCCATTTGGGACACAGCCTCATTTTTCTTAACTCTTTACTGGTTAAATGGACAAAAAAAAGTAAAAAAGCTTCTGCATACTAACATTCCTAACAAGTAGTGACAGTTTGTTATCCTTGCTTAAACTTGCAGTTAGCATGGTGCTAACTTCTGATTTTAACTTCCATCGCTTGTTGCCAGTGTTAGTATGAGGCATGTAGGAAGACACAGGTCCAGTCATGCACACATTTGGTGGGTGGCTTTCGAAACATTTCGCTGGAACTTGAGCACCAGCATAGGCGCCGGCACCTTGTTGGTGGAAGAAGGGGTAAGAAAGAGAAGGAGAAAGTGAGAGAAAGAGTGAGAGAGAGAGAGATAGTGCCGCCCTGTTGGTGTGGCGGCATCACTGCGGGTAGTGTCTCTTTACTGGGAGGGCTGGGAGGCCGTGCTCTCGGGTTTGCTGTCCTGGCCTGGGGGCGGCTTGCTGGCCCACGGGCTGTTGTTGCCGAGCGCCGGCGAGCTGGTGAAGTCGTCGTCATCGTCGAGGCCGTTGGTGGCGTCGTACTGCGTGTTCTCCAGCCGCGTGATCAGACGCTCGTCCTCATCGCCAAACTCCCCGCCCATCAACGTGGGCTCACCCACCACCATCACGTCCTGCCAATCACAGCGAGAGGTGGGCGGGGTTAGTTATCAGCCTGTCATAAACACTGCAAAGCTTCTCTAAAGTGTTGTTCCATTTTTATGTGAATAATGATTATTGCAGACTCACACACCATCAGAATGTCAACCAGAAACAACTCACCAGATATAGGACCTGTATTCTGCATAGTTGTATCTATAGTTTGTATTGAAATGTCAATCTTTACTGTTTGAAATGTCAGTTTATACCGATATATATAAATCGGTATATAAATAACCTCCATAAACTGAAATGTACGGAAGAAGCTTAAACGGTATGCACTGAAATATTTGGTAATGTTGGAAAACAATAAACTTCAGTCGCTTCTTTAAGATATCTAGATCCTCTAGAGGACTGTAATGATCATGACACTTAATCATTCCCCCCATATCCTGTACAACTCTGCTACAGACTCTCCACAGTAACAACACTCTACATCACGTCAGTGTAAGTGGGCGGAGCTAAAACATTGGCAAAATGGCTGATTATGGGGAACTGTATCCATCATGTTTCTGATGTCACAACCATAAACACAAATACGTATAACCAGGCATTCAGCCTGCAACATTTTAGCTCCAAGTTACAACACTACTTCAGTGTGAGTGGGCGGAGCTTCAACATTGTAGGCTGAATGGCTAATTTTATGGAACTGTATCCATCATGTTTCTGTTGTCTCAACCATTATTCCTTTGTTTCCTCTATAGCAGGGGCAGTTGTTATTTCAGTTATTATGAACTGCAATTAGACTACAGTATGATGCACCATAATGCGGTTTCAGTGAAGTAAGTTACAGAAAAATGACAGTCATACTTCAGTAAAGTAGTTTTACATTTTACAGCAATTTAATGCATTTAATGTTTAATCTTGGATGCTACTGCAGTATTGTCATGAAAAACTCCAGTATTTTTTCATAAGGGATGCCAGTAGTTAGCATAATGTTCCGTCAACTGGATGTTTCGTTACAGATAAAACAGGCTGGTGTTGCAGCTTAGTTTCCTGTATCTGGCTCCTCTCTGGGTAAAAGAAAAGTATCATGGCGCTAGAAAAGAAACCAGTCAACACAGTGCAGTTGCACTCTCTCTTTTAGCCTCTCTCTCTCTCTCCTGTTGCACAGTGCGGTTCGACCGATCAGTTAACTGGAGCATACGCATCGCTGCCCATGTGTCTCCATGCACTATAGCAAAGCAATGCTGTCTTATTCCTCGCTTCTCTCAGCCCCCAGACACACACACATACTTTCTCTTTATCGCTCTCTTCCTATCTGTCTTCCCAACCTTTTTAAAATATCCTTCATAACAACTTTGGCTGAATCTCTGTCTTGGGTCCCTCGCTCTCATTTTCACTCTCTTCCGCTCTTTTGTCATATATTTTCTCCTCCTGTCGCATGAGAACGAGCTCAAGATTAAAAAGTCCACATTTGTGGTTAAAATACCTTTCTCAATTTAACAGTCATGGTGGGAGTCTTAAGAAAAAAAGTCTTTAACACTATCATCTGCATCACTGTTGAGATCTTGAGGCTTTGTAGCCTCATTAAAATCTTCCCCCAGAGCACTCGGACTGTCCAGCATGAGATGTGGAAGATTTTGATGCGATACCATGTTTCCTAAAACTGATTAAACAGGGGTGCACAACTTCAGTCCTGGAGGAACCGTGTCCAGCGCAGTGTCGTACTTACCAACACAAACACACCTACTAAACCTGGCAATTAACAGATAAGCTGAATTACAGTCCAATGTTTTTGCACACTATAGGTGATCCATTTATTTCATAAAATGTATTCTTGTTGTTGAGCAGTGTTGGGCAAGTTACTTAAAAAAAGTAATTAAACTACTGATTACTGATTACTCCCTTTAAAAGTAATCAGATTACTAATGTGATTACTTTATTTCAAAAGT
>JBBPCY010000032.1:12515774-12545788 GCA_037974405.1 Brachyalestes nurse | reverse complement strand
CTTCTCTCTCTTTCCCTCTCTCTATCTCTCTGTCTCTCTCTCTCTCTTTCTCTGTCTCTCTCTTTTTCTCCTGACCATTGAGGATTGTCAAAGCTTCAGGGTCAACAACAACTTTCTCTCTGTTTCTCTCTCTCTCTCTCTGTCTCTCTCTCTCTCCTTTACCTTTTTCTTCTGGCCTCTGAGGATTGTCAAAGCTTCAGGGTCAACAACAACTTTCTCCATTTCTCTTCCCTCTCTCTCTCTCTCTATCTCTTTGTTGGCCTCTTGCAGGGAGATGGCACTTTTTGATACCGATACACTGCAACTGAACAGTTTCTCACTATTTTCTTTCATTTCATCCCAAGGCTTGTCACAGCACTGTACTATCTTCCACCAGCTGTCCATAAATCTCCATCTGCAACCCACAAGATTAGGCGAAGTATCTTCACCTTCTTTATTTATGCTAGCTCAGCTTATTCCGCTCAAGCTTCCTGTGGCCGAGCTCAGGTTCTTCCGATCGCCTGCTGGTTGGGGTTAATACTATTATGCTTTGATTACTAATGATGCTGCTGGCTGGTTGTGTGAAGATGTGAGTGGACTTGTTACTATGTGTACCATCATAGTCTAAATAGATTGTGCGCCCATAAAAAACTGTCCTCAACTCTTCTACATGTTGAATCAACATGAAAACAAAGAAAACATCCCAAATACATTATCCCATAGACACCGTTCCAAAGACACTGTTCCAAACACACCTTACAAAAGACAATATCCCAAAGACCACGTCCCAAAGACACCATCCTAAAGACACCATCCCAACAACACCGTCTCAAAGACACCGTCCCAAAGACACCATCCTAAAGACACCATCCCAACAACACCGTCCCAAAGACAATATCCTAAAGACACTGCCCCAAAGACAATATCCCAAAGACACTGCCCCAAAAACACCACCCCAAAGACAATATCCCTAAGACACCATTCCAAAGACACCGTCCCAAAGACACCACTCCAAAGACACCGCCCCAAAGAAACCGTCCCAAAGACATGGTCCCAAAGACACCACCCCAAAGACACTGCCCCAAAGACACCGCCCCAAAGACACTTCCCCAAAGACACCGTGCCAAATACACCGTCCCAAAGACACTGCACCAAAGACACCGACCCAAAGACAATATCCCAAAGACACCGCCCCAAAAACACCACCCCAAAGACAATATCCCTAAGACACCATTCCAAAGACACCGTCCCAAAGACACCGCCCCAAAGACACCGTCCCAAAGACACCATTCCAAAGACACCATTCCAAAGACACTGCCCCAAAGAAACCGCCCCAAAGAAACCGTCCCAAAGACATGGTCCCAAAGACACCACCCCAAAGACACTGCCCCAAAGACACTGCCCCAAAGACACCGCCCCAAAGACAATATCCCAAAGACACCACCCCAAAGACAACATCCCAAAGACAATATCCCAAAGACAATATCCCAAAAATACTGTTACAACACCACAAGGGCCATTAGATCTGATCACCAGCTGAGCTACAGAATACTACAATTATTAAAGTTATTTTTGGTACAAGATTTAAACGAAATTACACATTTATACTCTTTTTAAAAAGCACAGCTAGTTAAGTGAGGAATTTCATGAACTATTTTTTATGTAGACGAAGACTGTATGCTATTCATTAAATTCAAATGAAACATTAAAAAGATCTCTATATAATACTTTTCAAGCATAAATCTGGCACTGATTTAATTTAAAAATTAGATTTAATTATTATCAAATTACAATAAGGTTGTTATCGCCAACTGTGTTTTCTGAGGGTTAACAGTGACATCACACGAAATATAATAAATCTTCTCAACCCACCTGAACCAGCAAATAGAGAAGTCCTGCTCTGCTCATGAGTCCGGTACTGTTTTGTGAATAGCAGGGCTTTGCTATGCCCTAACAGCTCAATATCTCTTTTGAGGTCCATCTACGTGAGTGCCAGGGCTGAGCCACTCCAGCCCAGCGTTCCTGTCAGCAGGTGTAGAGAATACAGCCTGAGAGCTGATTGATCTCCCCAGAACAGACATTTCTGATGCTGGGATCAACACATGTGCACACACATACACGTACACAACTAGTGTGTTTTTATACTTCAGGGTATAGGATCAAATTCCATATATGGGGGGTCCTTGGGTTACGACACAGATCAGTTCCTTCGACAACGATGTTACCTGAATTTTAGTGTTAGTCGAAACACACCCTAGGCAGTTGATGAAGAGTCAGCGTCTGCTGGAGGCTTGGCTGGGTGCACAAACGAGTCCATGTTTTTGCTAGTGGTGCTCGAGTGGAACGTGGGCTATCCCATTGGTGCGCCCTTCTGCAATACCTCTGCGCCCCCCACTGCCCTATCCTAACTCACTTAGCGATCTTAACACAGTTGTAAAATCATAATCCAGAACATAAAAACACAACTAAGCCACAGAAAAATGAAAAGGACATAAATGTACACTGTACTGTAGTAACAGAAAAAATGACAAAAATTAGTGTAAAAACACTCACAGTCAAAAATAGCGAAGATAAGCGAACTGGGGGACGTCTACTCCCTCACTCATACAAACCCCATACCGAGGCTGACACAGCACGAGGACCCCTGTATTCCAGATATATAACATATACCAATATTACCTCCTAATATTGTGTAGCCCTGCTCGTGCTGCCACAACAGCTCTGACCTGTGGAGGCATGGACTCCATAAGACCTCTAAAGGCTTTGGGATCTGGCACCAAGAAGTGAGCGACAGATCCTTTAAGTCCTGTAAGCAATGAGGTGGGCCCTCCATGGATCGGACTAGTTTGTCCAACACATCAAACGGAGACTCGATTGGATTTAGATCTGGGGGATTTGGAGGCCAAGCCAACTCCTTGAACTCTTTGTCATGTTCCTCAAATCATTCCTGAACAGTTTTTGCAGTGTGTCAGGGTGGACTACGCTGCTGAAAGAGGCCACTGCTATTCAGGAATGGGGTGAACATGGTCTGAAACAATGCTCAGGCAGGTGGTGTGTGTCAAAGTACCAAAATACATATGAATGCCAGGACCGAAGTCTTCCCAGCATAACACTCATACAGCATCACACTGCCTTCTCCAGCTTGCCTTCATTTCTGTGGTGCATCTTGGTGCCATTTCCTCTCCAAATACACACACACACACACACACCACATGATGCAAGTGATTCATCAGAGCAAGAAACATTCTTCCATGCCTCCATGGCTCAGGTTTGATATGTATAAATACACACACACACATACACACACACACACACACAAACAAATGTCACGGAGTGGTTTTAAAGTGTCGTGTAACAATATACACTACAAGTGCAATCTAATGGATGCAAATAGCCCACTTGCCTTTATCACAGCACAACAGATTCGCCACATCCTTTCCATCAGTTTTCGGAAATAACCTGTGTCCAAACCCTCCCAGCACCTTTTCAAGCAGCAAACAGTTCTGTCTTATTTACTGGATGCTCATTTTGAACTTGTCAGTCCAGCTCATCCCTGCAGCTCAGGAGAAAGATCTAGAAGCTGGGGAGGACGAGACATCACTCTCTAAACTTTCTGCTTTTCTCTGGACTGGTTATAATTACAATCCTGTACAATCCTGAAGAATGTTTGGGATTGGTATCCTGCTGAAGAATGAAATTTTGTCCAGTGATAAATAAACCAGAAGGAACTGCGTTATGTGGGAGAACTGAGTGACAATTTTCTTTTTTTATGATCAGCACAAAGTGGATGTCAGTGCACTAAAGACAGACCTGATTTGTCTCTTCAGAAGCAATATACAGTATATTTTGAGCTTTTGGAATGAAATAATGTGTTACTGCAGACTATAGAATACTGAAAAGCAGCCTGTTACATTTTTTATGTTCTTTTGTATGAACATTTTGAAAAGAGGCGTATTATTATTACTATTTTAATTATAAGAGTGGGCTCAAACTTCAGGCCTAGAGAGTACACACACACACACGCGCACACACACACACACACACACACACATTGTCTGTCCTATGGTCCTGGTCAGCTAATGACCTGTGTCAGTTACCTTGACTTGTGTGTCCCACAGGTCACACTTTAAAAAAAACATCTGTTCAACTCAATATTGAGTTCCATCTAAGTTTCTGATGGGGATCATGGAGAGAACAGTGTTCTTCATTGTCTGGAATAGTCTTTTAGAAGAATTCTACTCAGAGATAGAAATATTGACTACATTTTACTTTGTAATAATGTGGTTCCAGTGTTTTTCTGCAGTGTTCAATATGCACGTATACTGTTTCAGTGTACACTGCAAAGAAAACTATACTTTCAACAAATAACAGAAATGCAGGTGTCCATGCCAGAAAATGACTTGTGACAAACAACCGAATGCACTGCACATCATTTATACACACTCCTGAGCTAGAGATTACACGGAGAAGCTACAGATACTACAAACTTTAATTACATTACTCCATCTTGGCACTAATTACTCTGTTATAACCTAATTGCTACCGGATTTTTATGGTCTCAGACAGCATGATCAGTATCTGGGTGAAGCTCTGAATTAAAGGATTCCATTTATCTGGGAGATAATCTACACTGTCACAATCAATGGCCAATCTGATCAGGCATTTGCACCAATTAACACTATTTAATGGCCCAGCAGCCCCTGCAAACAATATCAATACCCCCCTGCGCAAGCACCTGAGGTGCTGTGGCTCTGCAACACATCTGCACTCCATATAATCAAATCATCTGTCTGAGGGTACCATTTTAAATACTAAAACTACACAAAGAGTGATAAAAATAAAAGACCTGCCATTATCTTATATTATTTATGTGGGTTTATGTACCAAGAATAATCATAGTTTATTTTCACATGATTATCTCTTTATCCCTTGAAAATAAATACGCCGTTTTTGTTACTGTACCTTTTGATTGGCTGCCCTGTATGGTGCCCCTTTAAAAAAGTGAAGGGACAGGCATATGCTGTTGTGGGCCAAATAAGTGTGTATATGCAAATGAGTCAATATTATGTTATTATTATTGTAGCTATTTAGTAATGAACTCACAGTTCAAAGACATGATCATCAGATGTCATTTTAGATGTCAGGTAAATTGCCCACTAGGTGTGACTTTGTGTGTGAATGTGTTTGTCTGTATGTCTGTCCTTCGATGGACTGTCTAGGGTTTTATCCTGTGAGTGATGGAAAAGGCTCCAGCACCACCCCTGTCTCCCTGGTCAGGATAAGTGGATCTGATAAAGAATTTATGAACTCATTAATGAATTATTACATGTATAAAAACATGACAGTAATACCTCTAACGTGAAAAACAGTAGCTATTCTTACATGAATGTAAACAGCAGCCTAAGTTTTCTACTGTCCACTTTCTACCATAACAACACAAATTTCCCATATGTGGAACTTATAAAGGTTTATCTTAACTCATCTTATCTTCTGCAGTATCTTGAGGAACCCCGTTTTGCTATCAGTACATGTGTGCTCATCAAGGCCGCTCCTGGTGGTGCGAAAGGCTTTTCTAAACTCAGCCTCAGTGGAGACTTTCCTGTCAAACTGTCTTTTCATCGCAACTCAGGGCCTTCCCTTATTCAACAGTAGAGCACTGTGGAAAATCAAAGATATTACAAAGTTCAGAGCCGTGATGTACAACGGCGTGACCCTGAGAGGCCCTTCACTACTGAACTACTGTCAGAACTCCTTCAGAGTTCCACCAAACTCGGAGAACATTAGGAATATTAATGTTAGAAACATTACTAGTCATAGTCTGGATTGGTGTTTTGGCCTTCAGGTCTTCACCTTACACTTTCAAAATGAATGAAGAACCTTGAACATATATTGCCCTTAAGGTTCTTTACACAGCTCATTTGCAAAAAAGGTCCTTTAAAGAACCACTCACTGGAAGGCTCTATGAGGGCACATGTTCCATCCCTGATCCTGGAGCCTCTTGATATTCCTCTCAGGCAATTCTTATTAATTAGTTGATTACTTGGCTCAGGTCTGTTGGGAGCAGAGAAAACACTACAATGTACAGAGTAAAGTCAAGTGGCCCCTTATGTTTTCGGCATCTGTACATCATGTCTGTAAAGCTACACTATACCCTTATAGTTACACGTGAACACAGCACACAGTGTGAAATTCTCTATATTTAACCCATTCACCAAGTGAAGCAGGGGACTGCCACCAATGAGGGGCGCCGGGGAGCAGTGTGTGTGGACGGTAGATTGCTCAAGAGTACCTCAGTCATGACACTAGCAGTATTGGGATTTGAACCCACAACCTTCTGATTACAGGGGCAATGGCCTTACTACTAGGCCACCAGCGCCCCTAGTTTGGGGAACTAGGTTGTTTTTCTATGGCATCCCTGCCTTTTTATTTCATTTGGCACTCCTGTTGTTCTTCAGCTTGACTATTATTCATTTTATAGCCAAAACAAAGGCACCATTTCTCATCTAAGCCTGTACTGGATTTCGGCAAAATCCCAGTGCTAAAATGTTCATTAATATCCAGTGTATTGTGTGTGTATTCAGATTTTAGAACGGTTGATCAGGAGCCAAGTATTGATCATTTAAAAACTGGATTTTGTGGTCGAGTTGCCTCTGTAATGTATGGGGAGAGGAAGTGGTGGGGTGAGTCGCCTCGACAGTGTATATGGGAGAGAGTCAGAGTGAGCGCTGTGAGATCATGGAAAGCAACACCGGAGCAACAAGTTCGTCCTGCGGAGCGAAAGAGACAGCAGACTCAAAAACAGCCTTCAAGACACTAAAGCTCAGGTTAATTGACCCCATCAGATCACAAATACACAAACACAATTTTTTATTATTTGGGAAGTCTGTGTTGGTTAAGTTGGTTTATGGCATGAATTTGTAGCTGTTTCCTGGTGCTCAGCAAAGATGAGGCTCTTCAGTCACCGTTTGAAGACCGCGAGGGTCTCAGAAGCTCTGATGCTCAAGGGAAGTTGGTTCCACCACTTGGGTTCTGAGAGTGGAGGAGATCATTCTTGATGACTGCCTTGTTGTTCAGTTGGTTTGTTGGGCCAAGAGTGTTAGAGCAGGGAAAACACTACAAGTCCGGAGGGCGGTTCTCTAGGACCAGGGTTGGAGACCACTACTCGAAGAAAACAATTCCATCAGGTAACTCCATCAAGAGCGAAGTTCTGAAATGGTTTATGCCATGCCTCTACTATAACGTATTGTAAACATCTTGAGTCTTTGTGTCCCGACTGACTGGTGAAGAAAGCTGCAGCTGTTCTGGCTGTGGGAACACAGATCAGCTCTGATAAAGATGACATATTCAACAGCGGCGGCAGAGCGAGCGCGTGGGCTATAGATCACACGTCTTTAGCTGCCGCCAGAGATGAGTGGATCACGCCTTTGCTTCTGATTGCTGCTGTCTGCCCATCTGAGCCTGATAGTGGGCTTTGATGTACAGCGCGCTGATCACTCCTTCAGGACCCCAGGTGAACTAACACGGGCGTCTGCGAGGGTTGCCTGAAGATAAAGCCATATTGATTGAGCCGTCTGAAGGGATTCATCAATGTGCCAATGGCGCCTCTCGACCCAGTCACCGCACCGCCGGGGCCAAGCAGCCGGGATTTATGGGAAATCCGGGGGCTTAGAGAGACAACAGCGTCCTGTAGCCTCGGTAAATAACAGTCAACTGCTTTTGACGGCACACATGCACACACACATGGACAAACAGAAACAACTTCTCAGATCCTCGAAACGCTCACAGTGAGACGTGCGACCACAGGACGGAGCAATAAATCAGATCCTAATCATCTCAATGTCTCTGTGCTACTGGGGAAAGGAGGCAATTAGAAGATTGTTTTTAGAGATCTTTCCATCACAGCTAAACTGTTTTAGTTCTAACTCATAACAGTGCAGAGCAATATATCATCTTAACCAATATGCTTATACTGGCATCCAACAGATCATCATTAAATAAAAATAAATCCAAAAGGATGCGTTTCGCAATTAGTAATGTATAAATTCCTGACCAAAATCCAGAATATAAATTCCTGACCAAAACAAAAAACGAAATTTAAGCCACACCTGGCCAAAACCATACCTGAAACTGGAAACCAAAGGACATCTTTTTTTCTTTTTAAGCTTTTAAATGAACACACTAAACATAAAAGCAACATTTTATCCAAAGCTTCCATTCCCTAACTACAGGGAACAGTCTACCTGGGGCAATTTGGGGTTAAGTGTATTGGAAGGTAGGATTCAAACCCATGACCTCTTGGTCCAGAGGCAAGTATCCTACCACCCCACACCAACCCTGAAGGATCTACTGTCATATCAGTGCAGCATAAGGGAAGGTCCACACAGGGCACCAAGGCATCTTTTTTCTTTTGTTTCCAAATGGAAAGACATGTTTTGTGCCATAGACCCATAGACCCTTCTTCTATTAAATAGGAGCAGCACTCAAAAAGCATGTGTTCATTAACTCTACTAATGCTAGCTCCAATATTGTCTGATACAGTGATTCCATGCCACATTTGGAACATTGTGATCAGGCCTGGCTTTACAGTTCCCCAGTTTGAGGGCAATCATAGATTTAGGGAGGGCAGTTTTTATTCTCTGATGCTTAATTTTCTTTTTACAACATATAAGATGTATAGTATCGCATATAAGCTACTAACGGCTCATATGTGACAGAAACGAAAGCTATAAGGAGTGACAATATCCCAATATGACTGGGAAACAAATGATTTCTGTTTAAAACAGGTTCAAACTGAATCCTACATGAGGGTGCTGGGATATTCCTTGTCTGCCAATAGTTGGGTCATCTGCTCCAGCCAAACAAATGGATATAAACAAATGAGCATTAGAACGCCAATGTGTTAGTGAAGATGTTATCAATTACTTTGGCTTAACCTTAAAAACATGTTTCTATATGAAATATCCAATATCATTTGAAAAATGAGACAAAGAAATAAAAAACATTAGCAGGCTACCTCAAGCAAGAACCTGAACCTGAAGGCCAGAACAGCCATTTGGGTGAACAATCCTAAAACTAGGTGATGTCCCTGCCAATCTCTAGGTTCGTCCATGATTATGAACTTTATCAATATCAATATTCTGGACCTCCAACTTAACTTCAAACTCACATTTAGGGCAGCTGGGTGGCCTAGTGGTTAGATCAGAAGGTTGTGGGTTTGAATCCCAACTGCTATTGTCATCACTGAGGTACTTGAGCATGGTACCCTCTCCCTTTTAGTGGTAGGCCCCTGCTTCACTTGGTGAATGGTTAAATACAGAGAAAGAATTTCACACTGAGAAAGAATTTCGTTCTCACTGTGTGCTGTGGTATGTGAACACATGACTATAAGGGAGCACTTTACTTTACTCCTTAAGAACAACATTCTAAAAGCACTTATTAGGGCATGAGTCTTTCTTAGTCTCCCCATTTAGCTCGTCTTTGTTTTGCTGTTGTTCTGCGGCCCGTGTCTGTTGACAGTGTCCAGGTGCACGAGAAGGTTGAGCGTCCATAATGGGAATTATGCAGATGAGCGCAAGCAGCAGAAAGGTTGTGTCCTTGAGGAGTTAGTCTCGGGTTGGTCCACCCTGAGGACCACATCCACGCCTCTCACTACTTGCAAACATGCTGCACGTATTTCTCGGCCTGTACATTGAAACTGTAAGTCTATTCATCCACACGAACGGACCGAGACAAAGAAGGCCATTATGTCAGAGCGCTTTGTGGATTCATTTCGCAGGCGTGTGTGTGAGCGCGCCCTGACCTCAGCCAAAGCTGCAACTCAGTAACCCAAATATCTGCGCCTGTCTTTTATTATTCGTATTATTTAATTTTCATATTTGGATCTTAATACTGATTTTCATTGCTTATTTTACTGCTCTGTTTTATTGTTGACATTAATGTACTTTAATGTACTTTCTGTAAAGCAACCTGAGCTGCATTCAAATGCATGAAAGGTGCTATTTAAATAAAATGTGTTATTATTGTTATAATATGCACTGGTATTCAAAATCTGGAACCTGGTTACTTATTGGAATTTCATCAACTACATATATTCCTATTTAACTCATATATTCCAATTAGCAGTTATCCATTATCCATTAACATTCATCTTATTTACCTTAAGATCTGATCCTCTTTTGACCCTCATGATGCAGGTTAATTTGATTATAGCTTCATTCTTGGCATTTTCTAGCTTTCTCAGTCACTTTAGAACCATCTACAGCTCTGCTCTTTATTCCGGACACATCTAAAATGTATTATTTATTCGTTTAGGACTTGATGTTGCTTTTGCCTGATGTAGCTCTGATGAAGGACACCTAGGTATTTTGATTTGCCATCGACATTGGCCTAAATAAATAATGCATTCAGAAGTACAGCCCGTGCCTGCCTTTATACTGATGTGACTACTCCGCTTCTGGAGAGCTTCTTTTTACAAGGATCCGCAAGGGTTTGTGACATATAGCCAGGAGGTCCTTGCTTTTATTTGTTATTTTTCAAATAACATGACATGAGTAGTCACCTTACATCCAAAATAAAGATGAATTATGAGCCAGTAAACTTTGATATATATCCTCTATACTTGGACAAGGCTATTTTTATTGACTTTGAATGCATCTCTGTATCAAATATTTCGTTTTTTTGAGGTTTCATAGGTTGGTACAAACAAAAAGAACCAGAAGCAAGCAAATCTTTTTTTAAAGATCCTATGATTGTGAATTATTTTTTCAAAACCTGCAGTGGAAAATCCAATTAAACAGGAATAATGATGTTCTCTTTCTAAACTTGCAGTTGGTCAGTGTTCTCTAAGTAATGCCAATATTTACACCATGCTCAGAAAAGCATAAAATCAGTTGTAAATGATGAAATGTCATCATATCAATAATAGACAATTATTTAAATGATTTAAAAAGCCACAGATTTGCCGACTGTATGAAGATTGGGAGCTCAAAGATGGAGAAGCCCTTGTGTTTAGGGGTTCTCAAGTATTTGTTATAAACGTCATATGTATATCAGAATCATTTAATACATTTATCGACAAACAAGGTTTTATAGCAAACTGGATACTTTATATGCACCCTGCCAGTCAGAAGTATGAAATTGCTTCTCATATTAATGTATTTTATCATTTTACTTAGTAATAAGAAATGGTACAGACTGAAATACTACAAGTTAAGAACCAAAATTGTATATTTTTCATACATATAATCCTGTATTTTTATAGACCCATTTCAGACCAAGTCAGATAAGTACTCTGCCTTGATCCCCAATCTTAAATTTCATCATTTTTTTTTACAGATTTCTACAAATAAGAAGGTTCTGAGATCGCAGCATCACTGCAGGGTTCATTTACGCATTTGACTTTATTATTTATCATTATTTTAAGCAGATTTGCATGTAGCAAGTTGGAATGAAGTTACAATTTCCCTACTGTTACCTCCTGTTCCATCACATCACGACTGAGATTTCAGTGTGAATCCGTGAGATGTGAGGGGGGGCTCTGCCAGTGCAAATGACAAAAAAATTCAAACGCATTTGTTTATGCACACATTTGGTGCGCCACACTTGATTACGATGCAGCGGGCATCCTACTGAATAAATGCATTAATTGTTGCCTTTCACAACACGCTAATTGCAGAGACCCAAAATCATGATTTCAATTAATACGTGATTAATTGTGCGGGCCTGTTATCAACTGTATTAGCCATTTCAATAACAATACTCATTATTACTGAATATAAGAGCATTGCTTCAACTGTGTCAATCAAGATTTCTGGCGAAGCTTCATTCACTCTCATACAAATACAGCATCCCCTCAAAAATAATACAGCTCTCGCTGTGGATGTCTCAAAAACTCAAAAATGGGATTTAGATTGCAAGGGGGGAACAAAACAAGCGACTGAAAACAGGAAGTGGGTGAAAATGGGCGATCCCTCTTTATCTGTTATCAGCCCAACACTGTAGCCTGGAAGGAACTGTGGGAAAGTCGCAGGAAAAAGGTGGAACTATTGTCCTAGCATCCTGCCAGCTTCTCCGCCACCTTATTGTTTCAAACAATCCCATTTTTTCTGTACAGCTGTTGTGTTTTCAATGTAATCTATCAGATAGCAGGCAGTGCCCCCATAATCCTTCCATGTGTGATAAAAAAAGGAGCCTATTGACATGACAAAGCTGTTGTGTTATGTTCGTACAGCTGAGAATTTGATCGTACCATACACTTCGCTTGAACTCTGTGATGCAGCAATAACATGACAATGCGCTTGACATAACAGACGCAATAAACAGACGTGTCAGATCATATCAGTCACAGTCAGATCTTGGTTGTTCTTTCATTATGACAACGGTTGAGATCGTTTCAGGCCTCTGAAGGGTAGTTCTTTGTGAGATCATGTTTATGAATCATGAGAGTTGATACATGGATGCACCCAGTGCTTAACTAAAGCCAGCGTACTGCTCAAAGTATGGAACTCAGTATGCAAATCAGGGAACAACATCTTGGCCAATTTCGATATTCATGCATCTGTGAATTAGGATCTAAATGCATGCTCATATGTTTTTCCTCACAAACTATCGCAGTGTGTCCAACAATAAAGGCAGCATGCAACTTCTTTCATGGCAGATATCACGCTAGCACACAGACAGCTCCAATTCCACGCGCTGATCCATTTTACTGCGGTCAAATTGAGCATGTATGTGCACAAACTACCCTGGGGGAAGATATTATAGGGCAAATTTCATGGAAAATTAAATTTTCTTACTGCCCGAAGTGCGTAACTTAGTATGCAAAGCCATAACTAGGGATCTGCATTTTGACTCATTTTGATATTCAAGTATCTGTCAGTGCTAATGAACTAACAGCAGGGAAGAAAAGGGCCTTTTACCTGATATCAAGACCTACACAAGCATGATTACCAAGAGATACATCTGAAAAGGTCTTATTATTAAAGAGTATTTGAGGGAAATCACTTGGACATTGAACAGTGGCTACCTCTAACAACCCAACACTAACACTAGAGTTATCTGGTGCAGTGGGACCTGACGATGACTGGCGGGATGTTCCTCTCTTCAGTGGATGATCTACCAACATCTTTGATTTAACACTGAGAACAGTGATGTCCTTTCATTGTTCTTTGCTCTAACTAATTACAGCTAAAGTAGTTAGCCTAGTTACTGCTGCCTTCTCAGTCACATCCTCAAGAATGTGTCTTTGGCGACGAGATCACATTAAGGCACTCATTTTTGTTTGTTTTGTATATTATTATATTGCCTTGCCTCGTGCCGATAGACCCTGGGCACCTGAGACCCTGGTGAAGATTAAGCGTTTGCAGAAAATGAATGAATGAATATATTGCTCACTTACAAGCAAAACTGTCACATTACAGCCAAAACAGTCACTTAGAATACTGACCCCTGGAACAGTTAACTGACTGCTTGACTACCTCCCTAGTAATAACATTTCACTAATAGTAGAGACCAGGGGGTCCTCAACATACGAAGTTTCGAGTTTATGAGGCTCACTTCCACTCCCACTCGATTTACACCGCTATCCTCGTGGGTGAACTAGTTTGGCTGTGTGGTGGAGGAATACGCAGTAATGCTGCGTATGAGTGAGGGAGTTTTCCTTTTCCTTTTTCTGTGGCTTAGTTGTGTTTTTATTTGATTTTACAGTGTTAGGATCGGTAAGTGACTGAGGCTGGAGTGTGTATACACTTACACAAAATTCAGGTTACACCACTGTTGAAGAAACCGACCTGTGTCATAACTCAGAGACCCCCTGTAATAATAAATAATGAATGCATTAACAACGTGGATAAAGTCAAAGACTGCACAGTGTTTAGATTAATCACTCGCATGCATGCATTGTACAAACTAGTGGGTGTGGAATGTTACTGAGAGACCCACAGATTTTCTATTTTCCACTACTCCCCAGCCAGTGTTGGAGGTCTTAATATCCCTCTAGTTTCCCAACCCTGGTCCTGGAGGCCCACTGCCATGCACACTTGTGTTTTCTCTGCTCCAGCACACACACTTCAACTCAGTAAGGGGGTGTTAATAAGCTGATTAGTTGGATCAGGTGTGTTGGGAGCAATGGGCAGTCAAGGCCAGGACCAGGGTTGGGAAGCACTGCTATAGCCAATACTTGGCACTGGGCACGGTGACCTCAAGCTCATGTGCGGCAGCTCTGGAGCATCCTATTCTACTGGCAGTGCTTTTATATGGGGATTATACAAACAGTGAGTGAGCAATTGTGTCAGCAATTGGTGCTTAAGTAGACTAAATGTTTTATTTTAAAGGGCCATTAATGGAAAATCAAAAATTTCTTCATGAATACAAATATATGGAAGTTGCCCATATATGAAAATGAAGCTGCAAAAACAGCCCATTTTGAATCTGTCATTGTTGTGATGTGTCAAAAACCTACAGCAGTTTAGCTCATGTTCAAACAGGTATATCAGTCTTAAAGACACAGTAACTTTTTAATGAATAAAAAAGGTTTTTAATGATGAATTCTGACTGTCTTGCTACATAACTACACAGTGGTCCTTAATAAAAAAAACATGAAAAAACTTGGATTTGGGCCCTTTTTAAAGGATATGGGGGCAATTCATGACATGGAATGAGCTGGACTGGGTTGTTGACTGGCGCTGGTTGAACACAACAGTTCCATCAAATTTTATAATTAATAGAAAACGTACTTTCCATGATGCACAGTCAAATTTTTGGTGCATCACAATCTTTCCGTGCATTTTTACACCTCTAGTGGTGGGAGGGGAGGAAAAGCGCATTAATATTGCATAAAATGACCCGTAGGCAAAAAACATACTGGAAATATGTAGGATATGGGCCCTGTAAGGAGTTTTAAGTCTCAGAGTGTTCCGCAGACGAGACTGTAGGTGCAATGAGGTTAACAAAGCTGAAGTAACAGCTCTTTCTTACCGAGGTGAGGAAGGCCATTCACACTGTTCGCAAAACAATCCACCCATTACCTGCCATGTGCAAAATCAATTAAACATCAGGTGTTACAAATGATCATGATCGGTCGAATGACTTGCCATTCAGAGGCAACAGCGGCTATAATAGGACTGTAGAGAAGTCGCATTGATTGGCTTATCTCTGAGAGACTCTGGGAGTGAGTTGCTCTTCAGCAAAATGCATTATCGATTGGTTTCAGATTGGGATAGGGCATCATCGGCAACCTCCGCCGCTCTTTTACATAAACGCATCCCATTCCACAGCCATTAGACAGAGATTCATAAAGCACAGCTTCCATTTGTTTTAGTCCTCTTGACCTCTTATGGATCTTCCAGTATGTTTCTCTCTCTCTCCCCCTTTCTCATTTTCTCGAGCTCCCTTTCCCGACCATCTCCCTTCCACCTCTCTCCCTGTCCCCTCCGTCTGCGAATATTAATGAGCACTATGCTAATGAGCTTACGAGAGCCGGGGGTCGACAAGGCTCCTCCTCTGAATATTAATCGGGCAGCTCGTTTGCGTACTCTCCAGCGCTGAAGGTACCGGCGAACCTGTCAGCCCCACAGCGCTACATTTCATCAAGCCATCGGGTTTTATAACAGGTACATCCGAGAGACAGCAAGACTCAAAACATACACGCAGCATCCATCGTTCCCGGCACTGAGAACATACACGTACTCCGGGAGTCCACCATGACTGAGCGAGATATAAACTGCCCGTTTATTCGCACACATGGTCAAAAAGATAAGCAGCAGAAGGTCAGGGTTTCCAGCGCTGTTTTCTAGATCCACACAGAATGTGGGACACTTTGCATCCAAGAGACTTTGCATACAGTACGAACCAGAACTTTCCATATGCAAAGCAGAACGACTGTTACACACTGGCTCCATGTTCTCGCATCCTCAAAAAACCAAGCATTTAATGCACAGGTGGGCTTGGATTTTGTTCTTGTATCTTAGAAGCTATGAAATATGCAGGACGGCTGGATAAGAGTACACTCCTAAAGAAGTACAGGCTCCTAAACAGTTCTGGATCTTCTATATACAATTCTCTGAAAAATTTTAAAGGGCCCATGCCATGCAAAACCAAGTTTCCCCTCACATTCTTTGAAACAAAAGAGTCTGATATTGTGTGTGAGCATCATTAAAGTTTCAAAGTGTATCGCTCTCTCTCCAGGCCACACGGTCCAAATATGGAAACCGAGCTACAAAAACAACCCATTCTGAGTTTGTCACTCACAAAAACTCATTTACATTTATAAGCCTAAACAGTCTACAGTAGTTTAGCCCTGTCCATCATTTTGAAGTTCTAAGGAGTGTTCCAGCCTGGTCCACTTTCTGAAGGCAGCCACTCAGAACAGAGCTCTTTTACATATATCAGCTTTAAAGGCAGAATAACACACAGCCTGGACAAATCTAAGGGATAAAGAAATGTTGGAATTGTCACATAAAATAAATTCTGAATATTTTCAGTCTCTGAAAGCACATAAATATCACATATGGATCTCAATAAAAAACAAAATGCCCTTTAATTGGTATAGAAGCTTCAGAGTCTTCACTCATTTACAAAAATTGATTATTCAAAGAATTATTCACTGAAAAATGAGTTAGTGAACCAAATGGACTCATATTGTATCACTACAAAGGACTCTGTTCGGCACCTTCCGATTTAAGAATATAGATCAGGGTTTGCAGATGACATCAAAATCATCCCTTCAATCCTAAATCTAGTAAATAGGTCTTTGTTTCTCAATATAGGACAGTTGTAGGAATATCGTAAGACTTTAATTACCTGAAGGAATTTTATCTAGAGGACTGATCTGCCAACAGGATGAAATATATAAAAAATATATAAAACGGTTTAATAACATAGTATATATTTTCTACGTTTAAATAATTTCACTTGCAAATGCGGAGTGCGGAGGCTGGTCATGTGGTCTAGCTGTTTTCCTCTCACTTTAACGCACTGATCACACACAGCGATTAAAAAACCCTCCATCTCCATGATACCACGAAGTGAGGTTGAAAAAAGAAGTTTAAGAGTGAAAAAGAACAATCTGACTTCACCCTGCTACTCTGTCTTGTAGGGACAGCAAGTGCTTGTCGAGGACTCTCGAGGCCGCTCTGCCGTCTTGTTAGTTTACAGGAAGTAAACGGCTGTAAATGGAGCGCTGTTGGACTCCACACAATACCATTTTGCTGCTGGTCAGAGGACTCTCAAGTCAAGAGCCAGGACTCATCTAGGTTCCTTGGATTCCCCAATTTCTTTTCAATTGTTGGATACGTCTAACACTTTCCAGAGCTTTCCAGACTCTTTTTCAGCACTCTGTGACTTTTTAGACAGTCTAGTGACTAGAATATATCCCAGTAAAGTGTTCGGCACACAGGTGTATTTCAAACATATTCTTGCCATGTCTGCAGAATCTAGACTAATTTTCATGTTTCAGCTTCAGTCAGAATTCATAGCACAGCTTCCTTCCATACCATGACATATTTCAACCTGATATCAGGGCGGGTCTCTGCTGAGCCAGCTGAGTTTTCTCTCCATGATAGGTGGGAGTGGTGGGAGGGTGAGGCAAAACTAATTATTATTGGGAAATATTACCTGTACTCACCCGCTGGTGCACAATGATGTAATCAAAAAAGACGTTTTAGAGGCAGTCAAAAGTCACTATGTTACAATCAAAGATTATGGGAGATCAAGAATATTATCTGTCAAACATTTCTACAGTCACGTATTCGACAGATGCTCTAGTGACAGTCTTAATCAGTTGACTGCAGTGTTAGAAGTCTTGCCCAAGGACTTTTATTGATGCCTTGGACAGGGAATCGAGTTTTACTCACTACGTCACATCCACCTTCACTCCTAATATCAGACTTTTCTGATTTAACACTGCCTTTGAATTACTTTACCAAGCTCAATTTACAGATAAGTAAACAAATTTTCAAAGAGAAGTCCACGCCCTTTTTTTCATAGTGTCCATGAGAGCCTTGAGTCTGAAGCTGAGAGTTTCTCAGTTAGCCTACTTAGTCACAACAGCTTTAAAAAAAACAGTTCAGCAAACGTACACATTTTGCCTCAGGTGTAGTTCAGGGTCAGGTGTCAAAAATTCGCTCCTTTTGTTTAAAACGGGATCTGCACGATTTCAACAGTCACTCGATTTTTTTCACCCTAGAAATAAATTCACAGAACCCACTCCAATCACACCCATCTCTTCATGAAAGTGAAACAGACTCATTGATGTGGTTTAGGAGAATGCATGACTTACTGTGACTTATAAACATGAACAAAACATCTATTGTTTGCTTCAGAGCTCCAGCACTAAATTAAAGAAGCAAAATTTGGACTTCAAACATGTCTAGGCTGAATGACTACATCTGGGGTAAGAGGAATATTTTATAGATTAGATGTTTTGCCAAACTATTCCCTCATCTACTTAATCGATATGACATCCAGCCAGCCGTAAAGGATAACTGGGATAACTTCTAAGCATGTACAAAAATTAAAAATGCTATGTTCAATAGTCACATTTACACATTTGTACACAAACATCCAAAATGTGACGCTTGATAAAATGACGAGTCTGTAGGCCACTGAAGAATGTATGAATTCATGAAAGCCCACCAGAGGAAGATGTGTCTGAGCAGCGTAGGCTGCATCCGTTGTACAACTACAAAGACTTATTCTATAAGTGGCCACGTTAGGCCTGATTCTTCACAGCGTGCTCGGGTTCATCACATAAAGCTGACGGACCCCGATGATGAACGACCAGGCCGACATCCAGCACTACATCACCACAGGCTTCATAAGCACATTACACCTCCGAGCTAATAAACAGCACGCTGATTGCTGGGCCGATATTAGCGATACCGCGGCTTGATTAGGCCATTGTGGCGGCGTGCCTCTTCATGAGATCTCTTGTGAGAAGTGGCCAGGTTTGGAGACGTCGAGCCGTTTAATAGAAAGGCCTATCACGTGCCACAATCTTATCCTTTCCAGATGTGTTTGTTAGAACCGCCACACAGAGCGTTCCGCCACGCTTGCGTGGGCTTCCTTTCAGAGGAGATGGGAGACGCATCGATGCCTCGTGGTCAATGACCAGGAACCGGGGCATTTGCTTTGCATAAACACCACGGCGACTTAATTTATTTCTCTTGGCACTTGCCGTGCTTTATTTTTCAATTTTTTTCCCCCCACTCCTAACTCTGTAAAACGCAACAGCCGTTTCTTAAAGTGACGGCCGTATATCCGCGTAGCGGCTCGCGTACACACACTTCCCGGCTAGATTCATCATCGCTCCTCAATGAAATATCTTATCGAGATCTATCACACGGGGAGATTTCTTCTAAACGGAGGCCGCTGCGATAACGTGGCGGAGCAGATTAAAATGACATACTGAGCCCGTGTTTACGTTAGCCTGCTTGGTAAGTGCCGTTTTCGAAGTGGAAGTCTTCAGGGGCTTGGGCCACGGCTCATGCATTATTCATGATGTTGTGGCACTGCATCTCGGCAACACGGCCCCCATCTCCTTAAAGTTGCACCACCAACGTCACACACCCCAGCTGCAGCTACACCTGCAGCCACATACACTCCTACTCCTTTCAGGGTGCAGCGGGTTAGCGTTTCAGTCGTTCATCATCAGGATTTCAGCGGCAAGAACGCAGCGCTAAGCTGTATTAGAATGGGTTTACTGTGTATGTGCTGTCAAGCAACTTCCATGCTGTGGTTAGTTCTGAAGTTCTCAGCAAACCTTGATCTTGAGGGGAGGGGTGAGCAGCGATCAGTTCGGGATGAAAAGTAATGAATGATCACGAAAATAAAATCGACTAAAACTGAGATCTATATTCTGTCACAATTTCTAGATTTAAAAATGAAATCTAATTAAATGTCCCTTCTGCAAAAATTAAAAGGGCAGTTTAAAAAAGGCACAGTTGTTCTGTTACGACATATTGTCACTGTCAGAACAAAATCTCATATTTTTGTCTTTCTTTTTCTTTTTTTTTATTACTTTTTTAGGTAATTTGAGAGGACCAATAGAGAGAACCAATAGAAAATTTTTTCCCATTAACTTATATTAAGTTTGAGAAGGTTTTTGTCTTCTGTTTGGAGATGCAAAGTATTGTTCTGACAGTTATTCAAGCTAAGTGATTTTTTTGCCTCTTTAAGTTTAGACTGTAGGCTGAGGACTTTTGAGAGCGTCACTCATTTCTAAGCTAGTTTGAAGATGTTATAGTTTATCTTTTTCCAATAAAGTACTTGGTGTTTTTGAAAGGCTATGCACGGCTTGTCACTGTTACGTTTTTTTTTTACTTAAAAAATAATTACTCCATAAATCGATTAATCTACAGTCTGAATCAAAGGTGATTTAAACAGTAAGAAATAAAAAATAAAATACGAAGTTGTACTCCAGTTATTTACAGCATTTAAAAACATGCACTAAAAGTAAAGGCTCCTGTCTTAGATGTATGGTTCTAGTTAAACCATCAGTTAGAATAGGACCTTTGAGATCCCTGTCATGTAGAGGTTCTTTAAATTTTAAACATATTCTTCACCCTGACACATTTAGGTGGTTCTTTAAAACCATGGTTCTCAAACAGGTCCTCATGGTCCTCACAATAACATCAAAAAGAAGAAAGGTTTCTTTACAGAGATCTTGTAGGAAGGTTTTCAGGTCCAGACTGGTCACTGGTAGGTACGACACTCTGTGGCCAATCAGCTCAATTAACCACCATAAAAAATCCAGAAGAAGAATATGGTTCTCAAACCTCAGGGACCCTCAGACTGCCCATATATTTGTTCCACCTCAACACAGACACAGAGCAGAAATGTAGACTATATGAGCCCTGCGCTGAAAACTGCTTTGAAAACTGTTTTAAACAACCATCTATTGAAAGGTTCCCTCTCTCAAGAGAAGCAAAGTGTTCCTCCAATGGCATCACTCTAACAGTACCCTTATTTTTAAGAGTGCACAAGGACAGCAACTCAAGAAAAGCGCCGCACAGTTCATAAAACAAGTAAGTGACCTTCAAATGTGTGCAGAAACTAAAGCAGCACTGTGCGTGAGTGCGCAAGTGTAAATAAAGCAAAAAAAAGCACATAGCAAGAAAAGGTCATCACACAAATCATCCTGAGGAAACCATGTATCTCCAAAACGGATAAGACAAAGGCCTTCTCAACTCTGAACGCAAGTTGATGCGATGAGAATGAAAGTTTATGGGATTTCTATCGGTCCGTTTACCATGAAATGTTCACGCAATGTAGAAAAATAACAAACCATAAAACGGGAGTATGTGGGTTTGATATAACAGTGATACGAACTGAACCCCCAAAAGCGATTCGGGAAAATGGTAATATGTCAATAAAGGCAGCTTTTCCAAAGATGAAAGCGACGTACCAGACTGTGCTGAAGAAATAAAGCTCCCGAATGGGCTCTGGTGTCAGAGCTTGCTGGAGGTTGTGCTGCTGAGGTCAGGAGAGAAAATGACGCTGGAAAGCTTTTCTGGATCATTGCTATTGCACTTTCAAACTGAACAGAGTACTCATTTTTTAGGCTTAACTTTTTATTTTGTATATGTCTATCTACTTTCTCCAATGCTTTAAACTGTGAGTACAAAAAGGGACTAAACTGTCCCTGGAGTGGTCCCCATAAGGGTCTGTGGTATCTTTAGTGAGGAAATACATATATGTTAAGTTGCACTGACTACTTACAGCACGTCTTGACACCAGCCTTGTTTTATTTTTCTGCATTATGAAAAGGTACATTGCCCCAGGGACAGTGAATATATGATTCTCTCAGATTCATACAAGGTACACACTGGGACCTTAGAATCCTAAACTGTTCTTGGAGTGGTGCCTTTAAGGGTCTTCAGCACCTTTAGGTTTGTATCATTATACATCTACAGCTCTTAGTTTCTCATGCTACTGGTTTATAATAGAATCAAATGCAAGAGAAGCTCTTTGTGTAGCCTATTAGCTCCATGCATGATTCATTACAGCGACTCTCTCCTCAGTAGAGTCAGTAAAGTCATGTCTGGGCACTCAGCCACTGTTTGGTTAGACTCTTTTGCCTCCACGTGGATTTTAATTGCCAAGCCCACCATCATCATCAACATCGGTGGTCTGTAAAAGCTGATGGTCCACCCAAAAAATTGACTTTTTTTCAGTTTCTACGAGCTGAATGTCACACTGAACATCTGTTTCCATGCATCTTGATATATTTCTCAGGAGTTGCCCTGGAATTTAGGGGGATCATGCAAAATACAAAATAAAAAAAAAGTGAGCGCCAGTGGCTTCATCTTCAATTCCACATGCAGATGAAACTGCGAGGAAAAAACAACTTTGGGCAAACACAACACGCACCCCCCCACCCTAAAGCAGACCCCACTCTCCCCAAAAAGCCCAGTCCAGTGCAAGGCTGGAGGTCGCGCTGGCTCACCTCGGTGCGGGACTGCAGGCGCTTGTTGAGCTCGTAGATCCGGTACTCGGGCTGCACCACGTAGGGAGAGTGCCTCCTGTAGAAGGGGGCGAAGGGGGACGAGTAGAAGGGGTCGTGCGGTGGGTTGGACATGGTGGTGGGCTGCGGGGAGCGCGGCGAGCGCCTCCAGCATCCGTGCAGCGCGCTCACAACTCTCTCCTCTCCTCTCCTCTCCTCCCGCTCCTTCTCTCCTGCCCTCCCCTCCCTTTCCTTCCCTTCCCTTTCCGTCCCCTCCTCTCTCTCCACCCTCCCCCGGCCTCCCCCTCCCCCTCTCCGTGCGCGATCTCTCATTGGACGGCTGCTGGAGGTGAGCGTGGCCAGCACGAAACGCTGAAAACGCTCCAAGCCCCTGCATGCTCTCTCTGCCATGCCCTACACCACCCCTCCACACACACTCACACACTTCAGCCTGGCGAAGTACTGTGGGTTTCAGCTCTTCCGTGGAAAATGACTCTTTATTGATCATCCCAGCTCCGTCACGCTCCTTTCCCATACCGTCCAACTGCAGGGCACCTCCAGCGAAGGTGGGCACACACACCCCACAAATGAAAACATTTGTTGTAAACTAAAAGTTGCCACTTATGGCATTATAGGAGGCTTTATGCACCAAAAGAGATCCACAAATCAATTTAAATGACTATTCTCCAAGACTTAGACTTACATCAGCTTTAAGAGGGGTACATGTTATTTATTTATACATTGTATTTATAACCCTAGTGAGGTTACAGAGGCAGTTACAGAAAGTGAGAGAGAGAGAGTGTGTGTATAGTATTTATATCCACCTCTTGCTGACCACAGCATTTTGTGTATATAGTGCAGTGTATTTGGCTTTAGGCTCAAATAAAGAGGCTTCTGTGAGGAAAAAAAAACAATTTGTTGTAACCTGAAAGTTGCAAAATTGCCAGTTGTGGCATTATAAGGGAGTTTATGCACCAAAAAACAGTCACAAATATTTTTAAATAGCTATTTTCCAACACTTATACTTCAGCAGGCTGGGGCTTTGGCTTTATGGCTGGTACGTTTTATTTATTTGTCTAGTATTTATATCCACCTCTTCAACTGACCATGGCATTTTGTGTATATAGCACAGTGTATATTTTGTACATAGCACAGTGTATATTTTGTATATAGCACAGTGTATATTTTGTATATAGCACAGTGTATTTTGTGTATATAGCACAGTGTATATTTTGTATATAGCACAGTGTATTTTGTGTATATAGCACAGTGTATATTTTGTACATAGCACAGTGTATTTTGTGTATATAGCACAGTGTATTTTGTATATAGCACTGTGCCCAAACAAAGACAAAAGGTTTCTTTGGAGAAATGTCATAAAAATACAATTTGTTGGAACCTAAAAGCTGCAAAATTTCCAATTGTTTAGAGAGTTTATGCACCAAGAAATCATCACAAATCATTTTAAATGACTATTCTCCAAGACCACAGCATTATGTGTATATTGTACAGTGTATTTGGCACTATGCTGAAATAAAGGTTTTTTTTTTAAAGAAATGCCATCAAAGAACCAATTGTTTGTAGCCTTGTTTGTAGCCCGCAGTTGTGGCATTATAAGAGACACAATGCACCAAAAAACAGTCACAAATTATTTTTAAATGACTATTTTCCAGCACTTATACCTAAACAGGCTGGTACATTGACTTTAACACATTTTATTTATTTATTTAGTATTTATATCCACATCTTTTAGTGACTGCAGCATTTTGTATATATAGCATAGTGTTTGTTGTACAGAGGATTTCTTGAGAGTATTATTTTGACTTTATACTATATTTTATATAGTATTTTATATAATATATTTTATATTATGTTAGAGATATATTTTATATATCTCTAACATAAGCAGTTTCCTGTGGGATCAAACCCGTTTTCTGATTCTGATGTAAATGATCTCTGTTCTGATTGGCTGCCCTGTATACTTAAATAAAAAACAGGCTAGACTGATGCACTGAATGGCCGGTGCTAAAATGCTGCAGGCTGAAGGGTATATATGTAAATGCACTGGTTTCCATGACATCACAAAAAAAATTATTTTAGGAACCTACCCGATTATACAGTGTGATAAAGTTCGTTTTTTGCCTTTTTTAGAGCTATAATTTAAGTTTGGTTGTTTTTGTTCTGTGAGTGAGTTGTTAAGCAGGCATTATCCTAAAGTACAGTTAGATCTGGACCACTAAGTAGTAACTAAAGGCAAAAGAGTGAAGAAAAACTGCCTCAGAACAAGAAGAAGAAACACAGAATGGGTCCACTGAGAAGAGCCAGGGCTCAAAAGGAGAAGCTGCCTAAGATCATAAGGAAAGAATACTGAGAGAAACCCCGACTCAAATGGAAAAAACTCTCTAAGAGCATGAGGGACAACCATAGTGAGGAACCAGGACTCAAAAGGAAAAAGCTCCCTAAGAGCATGAGAAACATCCATAATGAGGAACCTTCCTGTGAGAACTTTAGAACCACTTATCTGGTACTCAAAAGGAGAAAATCCCTAAGAATATAAAGAAGAAATTAGGAGGAAAACTATGAGATGAATCAAGACTCATGGGCATAAACTCTTAAAAAGCATGAGGAAGAAACACTGAGAGGAAACAGGACCTTCCTAGGAACTTATAAAAGAACCACTGAGCCAGGATTCAAAGGCAGAATCTCCCTACGATCATGAAGAAGAACCCAAGAGAAGAAAAGGAAAAACTCAGAGGTTGAAGAAGAACCACAGCGAGTAAGCAGGACACAAATGAGAGACTTCCTAAGAACTTAAGGAAGAACCACTGAGCCAGTACTCACAAGAAGAACTTTATTCTCAACCTAGTGAAGGAGTCTGAGGTCTTCTACCTTTTACCCAGTAACTGAGTTGAATGCATCGAGCATAACACACTGCCCAGATAGCACACATCCGTTGAAATGACTTTGATTCCATATCAGAGAGGATCATCAATGTTGATCCAGCACTGATTTTGCTCGCTGTGAAGACCATCTATTCAACATTGAAAAATCAACCATTTGTGGATGGATTCAACATTGTTTCAACGCTTGTTTGGCAAAGGTGCTTTCAATGTTGGACCTTTACAGTAATATCACTGTTGATTTAGCGTCTTATTTTGAAAAAGTCACCTTATATCAGTGTTGCATTAAGATTTTGTTACCATCGACTGTTCAATATTGAAAACCTGACCAAAAAATGTTTGTTTCAATGTTGATAATTCGACACTGACCATAAATCAATGCATTTAACCATAATTCAATGTTGAATCAATAACATTGTGTCATCTGGGTGAGGGGTGAGGCCAGTTACAGTCTACAGACAGAACATTTAACAGATGTAAATTTATGTCTTCAAATATAACACAGTGATTTTCTACCAGTAAATGCTTCAAAAATGCATTTCTAGACTTAGATAAGTTCTACTTGTCCTTCTCCTGTCCTGCTAGACTACATGTTAAACAATGTAGCACATCTTTGGCATTGGGTTTGTAATGCTGGCTTAAATTTAGGCGGTCACTGCTATCACATGCCTTTAAGCCTGTATTATCCATGTATGCAAAGACCCAGGAAACATCCTGTTAGCCCCGCTGAAAACGAGGAGAGTGATCCATCTGTCACACGTCTTCTGGTTGATTGTTGAAGCCTCCAGTCCAGCAGCACCATGGCGTTCCAACACACAACGACTGCACCCTAATCCCTTGGGAGCTGTCTACACTCGCAGCACTTTCAGTCATTAAATGTGCATCCCTAACACAAAGGCTGTCTCCGTTCTTTGATATTATAAACGCACTGCTCATTAAGTCGTCTTATTTTGGACAAATTATTAGGCAGCTGTCCTGGGGAGCTCAACCATTTCTTTAAATTTCTGCAGAATTTAATTGCTGAGAGTCACTGAGAGTGTTTTGATGCAAAAGTTGTAGACACACTGACTCAGATCTCTTTACAGTGGTAATGATAGGAACCAGGGTTTTAGTCATTTCAGTCATATTTAAATGACCACTGAACTTTCACACTTTGGATGTCTGGTTCCTACCACAACCACTGTGAACAGTTCTGACTTGATCACATCAAACCATTCTGAATGACTGTTCATGGTATTTATACAGAAATAGATGTAATTCCCCTCAAATCGACAGTGCAGAGTGATCACAAAGGCTAGATCAATTTATTTGATCATATTTTATTTCTGTCACTTCAGATTATCTTGGAAATAGCCCAAAACTGACTTGTTAGCTCAAGGCTAGTGCCAGGTGGTGTTCTAATATGTTTGTAATGTGCGTGTCTTGATAGTATGGCCTACAGGGACAGAAAGGAAGCTCAATCTCCAAATATCTACAAAAACCCAAAGGTATTGCCCCTCTGATTAAATTAGGTGTTGGTGGCCTAGTGGGTGGGATACTTGCCTCTGGACCAAGAGGTTATGGGTTTGAATCCTACCTTCAGCAAACCACCACTGGGTTCCTGATCAAGACCCTTAACCCCAAGCTGCTCCAGGAAGACTGCCCCCTGTAGTTAGGGAATGGAAGTTGCTGTGGATAAAAGCGTCTGATAAATGTAAATTACGTTTTGGCTCTTTTCTAATTGAAAACACAACTTCTACAGAGAACACACTCCTGCACAGGTACTGTTTATTAGCTGAATTCAACATTAAGTAAAACTTAAAATTTGGTCTGAAAATGTCAAAAATATGGTGAGATTTATGTTTTATTTTCTTCCAGTATTTGTATTCTGGCTTGTTTCCTGTAGAACAGTGGTCTTCCTCACAGTCCTCAGGGCTGAAACAGTCTACATTATTGATGCGTCTGTATGCTTCGTGAGTTCGACTGGAGGAAAAACATGGACCATCTGGGGGACAGGTTTCAAGACCCTTGGTGTAGAACCAACCCTCGTCCTTGAAATCTACTTTCCTGCCATTTTAGCTCCAACCTGCATCTAACATGCTGCCCTCCCCCTTACTGAACGCTCCAGTCAATCAGGGAAGAAGTTCATTAGCTGGACCAGGTGTTCCAGATTGTGGCTGGAACTAGCTTGCTCAGGAAGATTGATCTCCAGGACCAGTCCTTGACTACTGGTGTAGAAGATGTTCTTATTTTAGAAAATCAACAAACCATGTCTTTTGACCATGTCATTGAGTGTTTACACGTTTGCATATGACTGCATGTCAATATTGTGAAAAATAGTACAGTCATATTTAAATGACTAATGACTAATCCCATTTTGGACGTCTGGTTCCTATCACAACCACTGTCAACAGTTCTGACTTGATCACATCAAATCGCTTGAGTGATTGTTCTTACTATTTATACAGAAATTGATGGAATTCTATTTTATAAATATAAATTTACAGTAATCCCCCAGTTTTATGTGGATCAGGAGTCGCGGATTCAGTCACATGCAGATTTTTTTTGTGAACTGAACTCATAGTTTTACGCGGAAATCCCCACAATAACGCAGAAACTGCAAATATCCTTCACCTTTTTTTGCTTTTTGTGGCAATAAATGTATTTTTTCTGGATGTTTTTACACAAGGGGACTCAGGGCAGGCTGTAGCCGACCTGGAAGCACTTTTTTTGAATTCCACTGCAGGGTTGAGCCCCGCGCTCCAAGAGCGATTTCTCAGCGGTGCAAGCACTCAGACACTTCAGACTCCACAGTTCAGTAGATCTCCAGGAGACCTTTCCAACGAGCCCTCATTTTTAGGCCGAGTAGATCAGGGGTTATTCCCCGAAAACCACTCACCTCGCCGCCATGTCCCAATACTTTTCACCAGCGACCTTCTGAGTTGCATATCTCAGCGGGGAATTTAAATTAAAAGAGGTGAACCTGGGTTTACATTTTTTTACCAAAACACAACAACGCGTTTTTTCACTATGTGTGGCTGCTCTTTACTGTATTATGAATGAGGGGTGTGGGGGGGTGCTGACGGGGTTCCGCGCCGACCCAAATTTACCTGACCGGCCCAAATTTACCATCAGCCCACCGGTATGCCCAATGGCCAGTCCAGCACTGGTTGTTCCCATAAAACAGCATGGATCTCTTTCATGTTATTATGAATGTAGCCATCACTATGGTTATGTGGCCTTCTGTGGGATTCTGGCGAGGTGTGAGAAGAAAGCGCCCAGAGCCAGAGCGGACCCTCTTTACCCAAAGGGCTGTAGCGTTAAGACCACTTTAACTTTTCGAGAGGGTCTACAGTGTCCTACCTCACTCCACTGAAACCCTTTAGAGGCTCTAAGCCTGACGTGAAGGGGATAACAGTGGATCCAGCGTCCACCGCGACAGCGGGATTTCCACAGCCCTCGTCCCAGTCGAAATGAGAACACGTCCAAACCATTTGCACAACTTCAACATTTTAATTAAGTACGATAAGATGTCTGTTTTGTTGAAATATCACAGATGAAAGGTTTTAACCAACTCCGATAAATGAAAGTTCGACTCCAAACGCCTCGGGCAGAAGAGATAGGTAATTATAAAAGTTAGCGGGGGAAAAAAAATCTATTAATAAAACCTTAATTAAAAATTACATTATTTAATATCTCGAGATCTTTCCAATCGGCATTACTAAAAGGGTCGGCGGCTTGTTTTTGCCAAAAGCGAGTTTCGGCGGACGGCAAAACGAGGGAGCATTTTCTTCTGAAATGATCTCTGTTGCCTCTGTAGGGAAAAAAGAACAGGGAAAAAAATCTCCCGCTATGACTTTCCTACAGCTGAGATTGAGTGGTGCTGGGAAGGAGAAGCGGAGAAAGAGCCTGGGTTTGGCTTGGGTTTTAATTGGGATTGTGTGTGTGTGTGTGCGTGTGCGTGCGTGTGTGTGTGTGTGTGTGCGTGTGTGTAGGGGGAGATAGGCATGCTGAGGTGTGAGAGGGGAAAATCGAAATGGGTCAGGACACATATAGACACTTCTCTGCCAGGCTCCCCGCTGTTACTATGGTAACCTACCGTGGTGCGCAGTGCACGCCGGCTCCTCGGCAGGTTTGAACCCAAACACACGCGTGTGCACTCCCGCACACGCGCGCGCACACACACACACATACACACTCCTTGGGCTTTGCACAGACATTCACAGACAGAAATCTTCATCCTGAATTAAACGCTTTTCCACGCTGCTCTACAGGCGCTGTTTGTGCTGTGTCTTCTTCCAGCAGTTCTATTACTTCTTAACCATGTAATGAAATAGATGACGCTGTACAGGAATGTGACTGAACTTGTCTCTGGTCCATATAGCAGCCGGAGAACAGAATCTCTCTGAAATGCTAACTTCACAGGTAACATTCATTGTTGAAATCTCTATTTGTCATGAAATGTTCAAGGGAAAGATATATATATGTATATATGTGTATGTGTATATATTTTTTATATATGTATATATCCTGGATATATACTGTGCAAAAGTAATATTACTAAATATACTAAATAAATACAAACAAAACACATTCTACAGTAAACAGTGATGTTATGTTCAGTATATCAGTGAGTCCAGAATTACTGTAGTTTCATCAGAAACCTGGTTTGACTCGATCAGTCCTTCATTAAATTAAATCAGGAGCTGCTGATGGAG